>JADDOH010008193.1:0-46297 GCA_016648135.1 Agrypnia vestita
AACCTATTTTTAAATGTTGATAAGTGTAAATCACTATCCTTCTGTAGAAATAAATCTCCCATTTCCTCTTCGTATTCAATAAATAATACAAACCTAGAAAAAATAACAGAAATCCGTGATCTTGGTGTCATTTTTGATCATAAACTAGAATTCAAAATTCACATCAACATTATTACGAATAAAAGTATGAAAACCTTAGGTTTCATACTTAGATTAATACAGGACTTTGAATCAATTAATGTAATAAATCTCTTATATGTATCCTTGGTCCATAGTCAGTTGGAATACAATTCCATCATTTGGTCTCCTTTTTACATGGTTCATATAAAAAATATAGTAAGGGTACAACGTAAATTCCTAAAATTTATAAATTTTAAGCTTCATATTCCGATCGACCAAATAAACTACAAATATTTGCAAACTAATCTTAATCTCCTAACCTTGGAAGATCGAAGAAAATTAACAGATTTAATATTCCTTTTTAAAATATTACACTCAAATTTCGACTGTTGCGAACTCCTGAATAGTATTAATTTTAAAGTACCTAACCGTAGGACCCGCCAAAACATGCTGTTTTATTGTGACAATTTGGACACAAACTATCGTTCAAATTCTAGCATACCTCGGATGCACAAACTGGGCAATGAACTACCTACATATGTCGACATTTTAAATCTATCTCTCTCAAAATTTAAAAAATCATTATATGATCATTTTTTTTCAAAATATTAAATTTTTATATAATGTCTTAAATTTTTTATATATACCTGGCTATTCAAATTTAATATTGCTATATTATCGGTGAGTAAAAATTTCTGAGATCACTACTTTACAATTTTTTGCACATATACTTTTTTTACATATATGTCTAACCTCATTATGTTTAAACTATGTATATATACTTTTTTACATTTATACCTTTTATTTTTCTTTTACATTTAATCGTTTGTTGTATTTTAATTATGCATAAACCTGTTATAAAAGGCTTTTAACCCGTGTAATTAATAAAATAAATAAAATAAATAACTAATTCTTAGATTCATCGTCATAAAAACATAACTTATAATTTCTCAATCATAAAATGTTTATTGTGTAATCATTTCATCTTCATAATGCTCATATAATATTTATATTCTGTACTCTAATGTCACTCTAGAACCATCTCTCTGGGTCAATTACGACCTTAAAGTGGTCTGTTTATTAAAAAAAATAAAAGTACACTCGTGGGTATCTACATATATTATGATAGCGCTATATCTGCCATACAGTATTATCTATTTCATCCACTGCCAGCTAAAAAAAAATTTGCGAAATCATATATAGTCGCGTTTGTTTGTTTTGAGGCGTATCTTTGGACCGCGACCGGTTGTAGACAGTGGACTCTGGCGCAGATGTTACAACAATGAGCTGTAAACTTTGGTTAAGGAGCTAAGCGTCACCAAATTTATAAAATTATTAAGACTTCGGCAGCTGGGTCATGTGGAGAGAATGATTGAACAACAAGCATAGAAGTTCAAGAAGTCCAATAGGGCGAAGAAGTTTAGGAAGGCCAAAATTAAGATAGTGCGACAGTGTCCTCAAGAATGTATCTACCTTGAAGATTCAGAGCTGGAGAGAGCTGATACAAGATCAAAGTGAGTGGAGGAAGACTCTTGAGGAGGCCAAGACCTGCCAGGAGTGGTAGAGCCAAAATTGAGATGATGATGAAAGAAAGAGAATAGGATATTTTTCATCGGGAATCCAGTACGTGCATTTTGAAAAAGCACACATCCTCGTGGATGTAAAGATTTCTGTGTCGGCCCTGTAGGGAAATATATGTAGAAAATTTTTCTGCACTCTTTCGACTCTCGCAGTTGTTTTGTTTCGTTGTTGTATTGTTTCCCTTTGAAAATAAAAATATGTACATGCAACACTTTTAATCCACCTGTACGCTGTCCCAGATTACGACGTCACGTCTTGCTATCATACCCTGTACAGGAAATAAACAGCGGTACCGCGGGCCGTATACCTGTGCACTTAATGTATCATACAGCAAACAGCCAGATGGTCGGCATCCAACGCTGTCCGCGTAGTATAGTCAAGACAAGTGCGGTTGGTCCGCTGGAAGATTGTACTATATGTAGTTAACATGTCGTTAACCCACGTCCATAACTATAAACTTTTATAATTGACGGTTAACTATACACAGGTGTTTTCCTTTAATAATTATTAAAATAAAGATATTTTATTTAGAGTTTGTCCAAATTTTTCAGAACAGTACCGGATTTTTGTTACAGAGACATCATTAATCAATCAATATATTATAGATGTCTCACAGAGAAGAAATTTTATTTTAATGGGAAAGTAGGTATGGAAGTCTTTGGGTGTTAATAGGGTTTACGACCTATCGTACGGCTGGATTAAGAGATCATTTTACACAATGTAACGTTCACCATTTCCACCCATGATAGAATACCATGTCTATTTAATTTTTGGAAGTTGTATATATTTAAATTACATGACATGTTACGTATATGTGTTGCAACAATCCATAGCGCGACCGGCATCTAAAGCTTTTTTATTCCCTTTAAATTACCACAGATGTCACTAATGAGGTATCTATTCTATGATTTTTGGAATTTTTAGCAATATCCTTTATATGTGTAATGAGATTCTTCCGAATTATTAGCATTACACTAGAATACGATTGAAATATCATTAACATTAATAATATATTGATTGATGATTTATTTTATTTAGATTTTGCGAACATTAGGTTATTAGGAAACATTAGGTACAAATTGACATTGAATTCATTGACATTGAAAAAAGTAAAAAAAATTGCTTAACAGAATACATAAAAGAATAACGTATAGCAAAAGTATAGTGTATAGAGCTATAGAGGTAAAATAAATTAGATCCCAATAATCACTATATTGCAGAAAATTGAGTAGCCTAATGCAGGAAAAGAAACTACAAATAGAAAAAAGAAAAATGTAAGCACAAATCCGACGACAAAAAAATAATATTAAAATAAATGCTCAATAGGAGCTACAGAAAAGATCTACATATCTATCGAATAAATGTCTGTCACCTCTGGGGTCCGTTATAGGAGCATTATATAATTACTACAACACTATACAAACATGAACAATCTGGAGAACTGAGATTACCAATAACGCTATTTAAAACCTTTAAAATTATTTTAAAATAGGATGATGTATGTATGTGGCCGAAGAAAAAGTGCGTTGCGAAGATAGAGGAATATGACGTTCTATCCTCTCCGCTTACCTCTGCCACGAAACGGCGTGACGGTTAATTATTTTGATGTTTTTTTTAAAGAACCAGATTATCACTGATCGTTATTGATCCTGATAGGATGGTCCTTGAATGACATTAGAGCGAAAAATTTAAAAATATTTTGAAGGTAGCATGATTTCACAGTAGGTACCTACATATCAATCATAACAACTTGATTGAAAAATTATGAATTTATGAAAAAATCAATAAATGCAATTTTGAAATGTGTTTTGGTTAAGTCAACAAGTTTTGCATGGCACATTATTGCCTTGCGAGTGTGGAGAGTGGGTTCCAAGGTCAACGCCGTGTATCGTACGATAAGTGGTCGTCTTCGGTGCAACATAATTCTACATATTGTCACGGGCTCACTGTAGTGTCAAGGAAAACGAAACACTTGTATGCAATTACAAGCTATTTATTTTATTTATTTGTTTATATTGAATACAAAGTCACTTGACAGGAACTTTGGCTGGGACACAATTCCGCAATGATCTCTGATTCGTTGCACTGGAATGTTTCCCTTGCCTCTGGTATAGCATGACCAATGTGAGAATGACATTTCGGCCACGCCCATCTCCCGGCCTTGGTTAAGATATTGGATTAGGCAGCGCCATTTCTCCATACGCATTTATGCCCAAATTACTCCAACCGCATCCTATACACTTAATTACAGGATTACACAGTTATATTATAGATGGTTTTGGCCAGCAGCCAAACTCGAGTGAACTATGCGCGCGATGTACCGTATTTTTATAGGAAACGTTTTTTTCTCGAATCTTCCTATAGTAACTCACGCATTAATTGGCTTCTAAATCTTTTTTAAAATGTACAAACTGTTTGGAAAACCTCGTAACAATCAACTCCAAAATAGTTATGTGCAGTTTCTCTCGTTTCTATTCTTCCCTCTGAAAATATTTCTCTCACACGACAGTACCTTGGTTGGCCCAACTGACATTGTTTTACGTAATGCTTATTTTTTCCCGTCGACAGACCGCACTGTGTACCCGCAGCTCAAAGGTGTAAAAAATTGTACATGAAAAAAAGGAAAAACATACAAATACTAATGTAGGATCCTTTATTTTCTGTTTATTTGTATAAACATCATCCCCAGACACAGCTGGAAAAGGACCACGTGGCTGTTAATTAAAATTAATGGGACGCGTTATGTTTTAGGAACGTTTGGCGCCATTGTTTTCAAAATGCAAAACAAAGAAACTCCTGTGCTTTTAGTTTTTTTTTTTCTAAAATAATATTTTTAAAACCTTAATCGAGGGGATAAGCGGCAAAAGCAACCATTACCACTGCCAAATAGATCAATTTAGATTCAGCATTATTTCCGCATTTTTTTAAAGGCTTCAACTACTCAGAAGGCTCAATCACAGAAGAGAAATACATCACAAAATACCCAGGCTTATGTAAATGGATTAAATTGTGACCTCACCGAGAATCGAACCCGGAACCCTCGGTGTGGGAAGCCAGTGTCATACCCACTGACTGCGCTACGAGGGCCGCTAGATCAACATTTTTGTAACACATTTAGATATTCAATAAATAAATTTAGATCACCTTTTTTGTAACTGATTTTTAAACTAGAGTAGAGATTCTAAAATTAAAATGCTTTTTAAATTTTTTTACAATATACTTTGAGGCAAAAGTTTTATTGTAAAAATTTACATGTTTAAGGAATAATAATAAGGAAAAATAAAGAAAAGGAAGACACTTGTAATTGGGATAATGGGCATAGTCTTCACTGTTTATTATCAGAGTATCATGTACCTTTTATCCTGTAAGTGTCTCTAATAAATAAATAAAAAAAATAAAAAAATTAAAGTAAAGACAGATAAGTTATGGTAGGAAGGGGTGTAGTTACAAACTGAAAGTAGACACAAATTTATTTCATTGGAAACAGATCTAAGAGAAAGCTGTTTACAAAATTCATTTGATTTTTTAAATATTTAGGTTTTCAATAATTAAATAAATTTTGTAAATATCTCTATTTGTAAAAAGGACCTGGTTATTTATAATATTCAATTTACTATTAACACTTTTTCTTATTTCCAAAATTTCTAATTTATCAAATTGTGATTCTGTATAATTTGTATATAAAATTCGTAAACCCTTATTAATATCAAAAGAATGATCCATAGTCAAAATATGGTTAGGAAATTTAGAATAATTATTGCTTTTTATTTATTAAGTTTATCTCTATATAATATGAATATTAAAAAACTTTAAATTCCTCTTTTCTGTATTTTTTCCATTCTTGTACCCAGTTTAGGGTCACCAGGCTTGACGTTTAGAAAGAACTTTGCTTCTGCCTTCTTCTCAGGATGATTCAGGAATGTGAAGTGGCGCTTTTTCTTCTAATCCCTTTTTGTTTTGATGTTAGTGAGTTGAAAGCGGATTTAAGGTTTTAGAGGTCACCACTAAAGAAAATGCGTAAATTTACCAAGGGGTCCTTTCTTTAATATCCGGGCTCTCTTCGGTGTTCAATTTATGAATATACGTCGCGATATATCTACCAATGTATGTATGAACGATTACAAATTGGTAATGCACCCTGGTTATACAGGAAAAGAAGAGGTGACTGAACTTATTGAATGCTGTTGACATATGTAGTTGCATACTTAGTCAATAAATACTGTAGTTTGCTTCGTTCCATCATGTCGACGAAAGACATCACATCGTACCATTAACCACGTGATATCTAGGCTCCCACAAACGCGTGAACTTATATTGATATTGATTCCATCTTTTAGTGATACTCCCGCCGACCATAAAGAAAAGCATTTGTGATAAGTTTCGTTGCATTGACGCCCCCAGCCATAATAGCTGAAGCAAGGCAGCTCGAAGGGCCTAGCTGAGAACTCCTGTTCCTCAGTAATCAAACAAAATATTAATATCATAATTCACTTATACGAGACATAATCAAATTTAAGATACAAACTAAAATTGTTTTTTTTAAATATACCCTGTAAGTGTATGGTTGGTGGCTCCGCTTCACCTCGTAATAAATTTAAATTTGTAAACCATTATACATTTTAAATTCTTATTCATCTATCAATTATATTTGTATATGATTATACTGTCGCCCAAATGTCAAAACACTGTAAGAAATAATTTTCAAAGCAATGTTAAAATAATTTACAGATACATATTTAGAAAGCGGCGTGATGCGGTCGTACAATAAAATACGTTTTGCGTGTTCGTAGAGGTGCTTAGTTCTTACAGGAGATAAGCCACTGTAGCACGCAAAAATTTACGAGTAAAATAACAGCGTAGGAATGAGAACGTAATTCTTCCGAGACGAGAGCGTAGCAAGGCCGATGGAGGCTTAATGATGGTGTGACATGTCTTCAGTTTACAGCTCATAATATATTCCCTCTCTGTGTCACTTGCACAGGGTATTTTAGCTTCGTTTACAGTATCGTCTCCTTGATCTAGATTTAAACCTAGTCGATTGACCTGACTTAGTAATATTACCAGAACGATAATACTGTTTGAACCGCTTACATGACATGGCACTTTTGCAACGCTGAATTGGGAAGAATTTTCCAAAGTAAATAATAGCAGAGAGCTGTTGCGCTATTGATGATGATGATGAAACGTTAACAAAAATTGGAATAAGCATATTGAATAATTCAACGTTCACCAATTTTGATATAACTATATCATTGTTGGTCGAAAGGACGGTCGCTCTGATCCATTAAATAAAATATGTTTTGAAATCAATTAGCCTGTCTCAAAGCAATGGTTGTAAAATACAATTAAATTAATATTACAAAGGAATCTAAAGTATTTTTTATTCTTATATTAAGACTACCTTACGGTTTACCTATATAAAATCTCGTTTTCGTTGTATAATATCTGTCCCCTCGGCTAAAAAACAACGCAACAGTAAATAAGTAAAATAAAAAAAAATAAAAATCTGCGGTTAACTTGATTTTTTGTCAGTTGCAACGTTTTGGCGTGAAGGTAACACGGCGAATCAATGAAGTTAGAAGTGTTTCGTGTAAAGCTATCTTCCGTAATAGAATTTCTTTTAACATTGCATGAGCACCAGTCCGACTGTGTTATGCGATGGGTGACTGACTCGCCGTGTTAAAGAAAAAACATGCACACGCTAATGTTAACTGCACTTCGCAATCAGTTCGTAATTCAACTGGTCGAATTGAGGTTATCTAAGAAAAAAGTAGTTTACATCGATATTTTCTTGGAAAAACACCTATATTTCCACAAAACATGCAAGCCAACAAAATTCAATGATTTTGATCAAAGCATTACAAATACTAAATCATAATAAAAAAATTGTCGCATTGTAAGTGCATCATATTTTAATTCTAATTAATCGATTGTCGTGTGTCAGTTTCTGAAAGCGGCTAAGGTGACAGATAGTCAACAGACGAATAACTATCCGACGGATATTAAATAGACGAATAGCTAACCGACGGATAGATAATCGTTGGTTATTTAACCGACAGTTAGTTACCCATGGCTACTTAACCAAAGGTTAGTTGTTATCTCGATATCTCTAACATATCGTGTTGTTATCTTGATATCTCTAACATATCGTGATTGGCTGAAGCCGAGTTATATAATAAAATATTTTTAAAATCTATGAGATGTTTCCGAAAAACTGCAATATTCGTTGCGGACAAACATTTTAGAAGACAACATGTCTCGTGTTAAACATGTCTCGATTAAAAGACAATTAGTGATGGTCAAAAGCATTATTTTAACCTGTTACAAAATAACCGTTATTGAGATTTCATCTGATTGTATCGATGATCGGTAACTAAGATTTAATTGTTATCTAGTGTACGGATGGTTGCATTCGAAAAATCAGTTACCGATCACGGTTACAATTACGGTTTTGGTCATCAATGTTTGCAATATATTGGAAGCCACGGAAAACTACTTAGAATATATTGTATATATTTATAGTATTCTTATTTTTAGTATTGTCGATATTATTGCACTTATTCGATGAATGCGATAAGAAATGTATCATAATGGTACCTATTATTGATTGTGAATATAACAATATATTTTTATGGCAATTCATAAAACTGTAAAATCCTCGCCTTGCTTCCATGATTGCCGATGGCACCATTAAAAAATTGCAACCGCTAGTGAAAGCCAATTAAAACCGACTTGAATGTAGAACGAAAAATTCTAGAAGCACTTGCTTAATACCGTTCTAGCGTAGCAGTTGAGTTGTTCCCACACGCAAAAATGTCATGATAATAAGACTATCGTTAACAGATTCGTGTGTCGTCATTGGAACTTTTTATATACAGATTGTAAATAACTAAACCGGGAAATACAATTATTGATCAATCACTGTAGGATAACTGTCATATCTGTTATACGTAGATAACCAAGTCAAATACTCGAAGGGTATAAAAATGCATGGAGCGAATTTTCCATCACAATGATTTTGTATGCGTTTCTGCTCACGAGCCCGCATTTTATAGACACTCCATCATATTGAAGAATTTTTTATTGTGTGTACCCCGTTTCATGACGGCCACTCGAATTTATCATTATTCTTTCCAAGTTAGTACAGTCAATCAATCAATACTTAATTTTATTTTATTTTATTCGGTCATCCAATAGGAAGACATAATTGCTTGGTAGCACAAAATACAGAAAAAATAGTTAAATGTCTTCCACAATTAAAGGATGACACAGATAGACATAATTGTAGACAAGTCAATTTGATATGAAAGACAGATCAAACAATTTCAGTTTCATTTAAAATAATAATAATATTAGGATAATTTAGATAGCGCCGTTTTGACGAATATTCACCTCAAAGGCACGTTACACAGAAAATTATCTTACAAAACAACTTACTGCTAATAAAACTTATTTACTATTACTTATTCACTAGGTGGCATGCAAGAAATGGAATTAATGTTTAATACTATAAGAGTTGGGAGTGCCTGAAAGAATTAGGTGTTTTCGCGGAGTGCACACTAGGAGTGGAAAACATTTGCGAGTGTTTTTGTGTTCAGATTCTATAGATTTTTATAGGATTTTCTAAATAAATGCGTCTTAAGATGTTTTTTGAACTATAGTAAGCTGTCTGTTTGTCTCAGTTTATAAGGTAGTTTGTTCCATAACTTTGGTCCAGCCACCGCGAAAGCACGGTCACCGAAATTAGTTTTGTGGACGCGATTTACTTTTAAGTGATTGTTCCTAATTTAACTTTATCATAAACATAAAAAAGCTCGTAAAATTCACGCTGCATATAATTCACATAGTCAGGGAGGGGGACGCGTTTCTAGTATCTGCCTCACCATATGACGATACTCTTCATATTTAGTATTAAAAATATCTATTGGATTCAAAAGGTTATTATAATCTAGGCATACGTGTGGGATGGGAGAGGATTTCTTATTATCGGTTTAAGTTGGAAGGGAAAAGAAGTACTTCTGTCTGATAGGTCGGAGTGGGACGTGGAAAGATAGCGAGTTGGTGATTTCGGGAGAACAGTAAGGTTATGAATTAATTGGAAAAGAAAGGATTGATCTGAGAATATTCACATATTTTCAAGAGTGTCTAATTCATGAAATTGTGTTGAGTTCAAATAGTTAAAATTCTATTTAAATTTGTAGTTAATATGCTTAACAAATGTTTTTTAACCGATTTCGACTCTGTTTATATTAAATTTATATGTAGGTGACCATATTGTCGAAAAAAATTCAAGGTGAGGTTATGTATAGTCTCTTAAATGTACCGATTTGCCTGAATAATTTGCCAAGACGCATTATGAAGCCGGAAATTTTCATATCATCAGCGTATGACAAAAAATTGCAATTTATACAACATTAATTAATAAATATTTAGGTAAGATTATAAACGTTTGAAAATATATCAAAATCGAATGCCTCCACGGTGACATCAGGATCATCTATCTATATTATGATCGCGCTTGATATGCATTGAGTGATGAGTTGTTTTTCCATTGCCAGCTTCAAAAATTAATCATTAATCAATTTTGTCAAGAAAGATGTACAGATTATTTAAAAATACTTTTAAATATAATTTTACATGTAGAAATAATATTCGAATCACTCAAAATTTTTGTTTCCTTACGTCTATTTTATTTTATCGGGCAATATTTTGGACGTTTAATTTTTAGGTAATAATACATGTTTAATCAATTTAATCATTTTAATATAAAAAAGGTTTTCATCTTGTATCTTGTATTTAGATACATTCTTTTGATATCTTAGTATTTTGTAAATACAAATATTGCTAAGATACTTTTTTCCAATGATGTACTTATAATGAGATCTCATCAAAGAAAAATGAGCGACAAAATGTTTGAAGAACTGGTTTTACTTAAGTCTTAATCAAAACCTTAAAAATAAATATTTTATTTTGTTACATTTGCGCCATCAACGCGATTTATTCGTAAATAATTCACGTAAAAAAATAAACTTACATTCAATAAAATGTGTTTTCTTGCAAAAGGATTTAATCTTCAAAAAGTATTTGTATGATACGTATTTTATATCTAGTATTTCATATACCATTCCAGAAAGTTATTTGTATCTGGTATCTGAAATACTTGATTTTAAAGTATCTCGCATTTTGTACTCCAGATACTTTGTATAGGGTATCTTGTACATCACTGCATATATAGGATTATTTGTAAAACATTAATAACCTCGTAGGACTATATTCTTGCCTTGATTACGAGTCGAAAATGTTCAAGCTATTATGACCTAATATCAATAGTTAAGGAGATATGCGACATCAAAGTTTGCATTTTTTTTCAATATTTCTATCTTATTTTTTGTAAAATCTTGGACTATCATTACAGTACTTATATCCAATATGAAAAATTTATTTTCTTTAATACAAGTCAAATAAAAAAATAAAAACCTTCGAATTCCAATTGGAATGTTTTCCAATTTGAATATTTTCAGGGTTTTTATCATTTTATTTAACTTGTATTGAAACGGATATTTTTTTTATATTGGATATAAGTTATTGTAATGATAGTCCAACGTTTTACAAAAAATAAATCAGAAATATTGAAAAAAAATGCAAACTTTGATGTCGCATATCTCCTTAACTATTGATATTAGGTCATAATAGCTTGAGCATTTTCGACTCGTAATCATGGTAAGAATATATCCCTGCGAGGTTATTAATGTTTTACAAATAACCCTGTATATGATCTCCGTCTTTTGCAAATTCAGATGATCTTGATGAGATATTTGAACAGTAGTTGTGATCCAATTATTGTGACATTTTGATTGACAGGAATATGGAGTATAAGTGAATCATAAATAATGTCAATTATAATAATTTCGTGGTCTATCCGTCGGTCCATCCGTCTGTCTATTCCCGTATGTACTTTTACAAAAAAAAATTACTTTTCTTTTTTTTAATAAATAAATATAAAAAAAAAATGTCATCATTAAAATCCCAAGACACGAAGAAAAAATTGCATCCTGTATTTTTACGTTGTGCAGTAATGGCATTTTATAAACCATAGACCTTTATTATTTATTATTTACACACTCAAGTTAACTAACAAACTCCAGCGGCTTACAAACGTAAACAAAGCTCGTTATCAACTTATTGGTATACTCTTGAAAACGTTTTCTTCTCGAGCAAAGTGCAGCACACGACAATGTGTACGGATGAGAGCACTTGTGACGAGTGTTCGCGAAAGACGAGATCGCTGCACCGCACCGCCGAGCCCTGCAGCGCGCCGATTGTACAACCGATTGCGCAATACGCATCTGCACCATTAGGAAGGCATTGCGCACCAGTCGTCGCGGGAATGTGAAAGGAGTTTCAGGTTATGTCACGCGATCTCGTTCAGCGACTGGTCACCCGCTTGCAGGGACTCCAAAAGCCGCCTACCAGAGACGGTGACGTCATTGAAAATGTTTTAGTTTTGAATATTTATTATTATTATTTTTTAATTTATTTATTTATAAATATTAAACGCTCTAGTGGGCTTTTACCGTACAAGAAAATTAAAAGGAATTTTATACACCTAACATAAAACACGTTTTGCAGTAAATAATTAAAAATTATAATACAAATATAACATGTTTAAGATAAATGAACAATATATACGTATAAACAATGATTAGTACACAAGCAAACAGTAATAATTAGAGACCTTTAAAATAAAGATAATTAATCCAATGTACCAGCCAAATAAGATAAGAAGATAAAATAAACCAAAAAATAAATATTAAAGATAAAAGGGAAATAAACAATAATTAGGATATTTTAAAATAAATAAATATATATAATTCATGGCGAACAAAACATTAGTGAAGATTGAGTCCATTTAAATGTAATTAATTCTATTGGTATATTCTAAGTCTAAGTAATTATTTAATTCGGGTATGCTCCTACAACGAAAAATGTCTACAAATTTCGAAAATTTATTTCCAAGGCGATGCATACGGGTTAGCGGTGAATTTAATGCATAGTTATTCTTGTGGGTCCCTGTAAAGAACACTTCGTGATGTCTCGTTTTTCCTGTCTGATTACGATAAATTTGGTTTTAATTAGGTAATTTTAGTTTTCTTCTTCTTCTTTTTGTGTCGTATCGGGTCTCCCTGACGTCTGCCGCAGTCCGGAGTAGCTCTTTGACTCAGTAGCCTATTGTTATCATTTCGTAGAACATGACGAAAGTATTCGGTTTTCCCTTCATTTTATTGTGGTGACCAGCTCGCGCTCTGTATTTGCTCTCTTAGTATCTCCGGATTTGATATTTTGTCAACCCAGGAGATTCTCAGCATGTATCGGTGCAGGAACATTTCGAATGCTTCCATTCGGTTGACATATTGATCTTTATAGTCTAGTTATTTTAGTTTTAATTAATGTAAACTTGAATACTAAAAATGAATAAAGCACTTAATGCCAAAATATAAAATTTTGAGATAAGTATACAGATTAGTACTAAATGCCTTTACTAATGTATTAAATACTGCACTGAAGTCCAATCTGTGCTAATTAAGTGTTGCATCATTTTATTATTAAAAAAACGAATGTTTTGTATTTTTTTAATTTAATTTTTTTCACCAATTGCATCATAAGAACATCATTATCGCGTTGCCAGCATTGGAACGTGCTGGATGCACTCTGTGAAAATGAAGTTTAAATTTTCTTCGCGTTTGGTCAATTTTGTGAGATTCACATAACGCAAATTTTCTCACTTGGACCAGCAAATTTCTTACTAGGACCGCAAAAAATGTTAAATTTATTTATTGCATAGCCAGCATTGGACAGTGCTGGATGCACTCTGTGAAAATGAAGTTAAAACTTCATCTCGTTTGGTCAATTTTGTGAGTCACACATAACGCTAATTTTTTCACTTGGACCAGCAAATTTCTTACTAGGACCGCAAAAAATTTTGAATTTTTTTATGGCATTGCCAGCACTGGAACGTGGTGGATGCACACTGAGAAAATGAAGTTAAAATTTCATCGCGTTTGGTCACAATCTTCAAATATGTGAGAAATACATAACGCAAATTTTCTCACATGGACCAGCAAATTTCTTACTAGGACCGCAAAAAATTTTGAATTTTTTTATCACATTGCCAGCAATGGAACGTGCTGGATGCACTCTGTGAAAATGAAGTTTAAATTCTTCGCGTTTGGTCAATTTTGTGAGAAACATATAACGCTAATTTTCTCACATGGACCAGCAAATTTCTTATCACATTTTTGTATGTTGTAGGTATATGTGTATGTTCCAAATCTCAAAACCTTTCATATATTTAAAGGGACTATGCTAGTGACACCTATAATTCTTCTCATGAAATAGTATAGATAGATATCATAGCTGGTAATGATACCGATATATTTTAGTTATACCCAAGCCATGCAGTAGGTAATATAAGACTGTCTAGTATTTAAATCTGTAATATTTACATAAATATAAATTTAATTTTTTTTTCAATTCTAAGTAAAACTTTGTTCGATATGAAATTAATATCGTTATAAAATTCTTTAATAAATTAATTTATCATTTACTAATATTAATCGTGCATAATATATTCTCTTATTATATTATATTTCTATTTCATTATGCGATGTGACGTCTGCATTATTTCTTTAACTTGTTGATTTTTGCATGTTTTTTCACATTATCTACTTTCTTATTAATTTGAATTGATTAAAAACTTTGTCTAAACTACTTGGAGTAACTTTACGTTTACCAGTTTTGATACCACTGGATGGCGCATACTAACATAATAGTTATTAATTAAAATGAATAATTATATCCAACCACAAAGTTAACAAAGTTAAATCAAAAATATTATCTGTTTTCTTTTGTTCCTTTGTATTTAGAATTCTCATTTCGATTTCATTTCTTTTATTATTATTCATGAATATCTGTTATATGTAATTTTATTTAATTTAAATATTTTCACATTTTATATGAAAATCATTGTGTTTAATTTTAGTCCTTGTTTTACAGTGATCCAATTGAAATCTTGTAGTCTTTTTAATTTTGAAGTATATTTCTCTCATTAGAATGATTTTTATTGTTCTGTTTTGTTGAATTTGCAATTTTTTGTGTCCTGTCTGTTACAGGAAGTATAAGTGGAGCAAAACTAAAAATTAAGATACATATTGTTTTAAAAACTCTCATCAAAAAATATAGATATCTCATACCAACGGCGACATCTGTACTAGTTTATTGGAAAGACAAATTTTCAAATCACAAACGACTGTAATAAAAAAAACACACATACGGAACAATGTGTGCAAACTTAAGATATACTCAACTTGGTGAACGATACATTATGTAAAGTGAACATTTGAGCCAGCCGTACGATAGGTAGTAAGCCCTTTGAAAACCCATAAAGACTAACACATTTCTACTTTCCCATATCAAAAATAGCTTCGCCTCTACGAGACATCTATAATATATCTTGATTAATGATGTACCCCTGGAGATAAAATCCAGTATTGTATTGTTGAAAAATTTGAACATAATCAAAATATTATTTGATTAAATTTCTTTGCATGATAAAATTTATTTTATTTTTTGGCAACCCTGTTAGCATGAAATGCTTTATCCACATCCAGCTATGACAGATCTTATATGCTATTTCCCTTTTGTATAGAAAGTAATGTTACTCTTTCAATAACCAACCAGGTTTATTGGTCAATGTTGACGCTTGATAATACGTTGCAACGAATAAAATAGTATCTTTCTATGTTATCGAAGCCTACTCTAGAATTAAAGTTCTGCCACGTAATAGCTCGCTTCTTCAGCGCTGGAAAACAATTTCGCGTTTGTTCTAAATGTGAAATTTTACGCGTCAGATATTTCAGATAGGAAGTCGTCGACGGCTTTTGAAACTAGTTTTCCGAGTTAATTATTAAATTCTTCGGTACTGCTTGCGTTATAACTAATTTTACAAGTATATAAATTATCAATTTAATACACATTCGTGAGTTTTATTACATATAAATATACTAAGATAATAAAATTATTACTTGTTATTTTAATGATTTTCCGATAAAGACAAAATGCTACTCCTTCTATTTTGACAAATAATATATATTTTATAAATAATTATCTATGTTATATTGTCCGACACAAATGCTACCGTTTGGCGTTGTTTTATTTTAATATTATAATGATAATTTAACTTGTAAAAATTAAATTTTGATTGACGTTTTGTGAAAAACTGAGGAAAATTCCATATAATTTCAGTAATTGAAGATAAGAAATCAATTCAAATCAACAAAAACGGTTATTTTATTAATTGTGTAATGTGTGTCAATATAAAAAAAATATTTGTATTTTAGATGGATTTCGAAATATTTTATTTATTGAAAAAATATTTTATTTGTATCCGATAGGACTAGGAAATAACTAATTAATGTATTTCTGAATTTCAAATTCAAAAATTTCATAATTTTTGATACATACATATATACAGTTCTAATTTTTATATAGTCATATTTTTATTAAATTCTCTAGTAGCGGGTGATGAAGATAGCTTAAAAAGAAATTAGATTAATGTGTCAAAATTTGACTATTTTTTAAAACAGATACCAAATATATAAAGGTATATAAAAAATAAATTATATTCTATTACATAAATATGTATATCTACATTCTTAAGCAAAATATGTAACGAAAAATATTATTATTATAAAACTTCTGAAATCTATGTTAATCAAATAAATGATATTGAAACGAAATGGGTCAAAAATTCTCCAATATATTAGGAACACTATCTGTAAGTAGCAATGGCAGAATACTGTATTATGAAATTCTTTCATTAGTATAATTCAAAGTAGTAAATTGGAATTACAAGCGTACGATGTTTTAACCCAAATCACCGAAATTTTCGTTTCCACCGTCTGACAATAGATGTCTCGCTAAATCAGGGTAAAGCATTTATATATTTCATTTCACCATGGCAACTCTCCAACTAGTTCAATGACGCCGCCGCTAGGGGTGCCTTGGTATGTTTTCCACTTTTCATTAGGACAGACGCGTAATTTTCTACTGAAATCACATTGATTAGAATTGCCGTTTTATGTAATTTATCTAGCGCATTTAAAATAGAATTATTTAGATACTGGAAATAATACCTACTCATTTAAACAGCCCATGAAACAAACATTATTATATTGTGATGAAAACAAACATTATTCGGTATATTGTGATGATCTTTTTGCAATTTATAATTTATGGAAGTCTATGGACAAGAAACTATGAATTAAATAACAACTAACAATTGACAGCTCTGAAATTATTTTTAACTATCTTCCTACATACTAAATTTTTCCATTATTTCTAGCAACTATTTTTCTGAAAGTAACCTCGATATAGTTGGATGTTCTGATTTCAGAATTGACGCACAAGTAAATATTAAAAGTAATATTACACTTTAAAATTTTGAAAATATTACCATACATTTTGACACACGAGTCACTTTATCTAAGGACAAACCGCAAATCATAAAAAAACAAAAAAACTCTTAACAAATTATGTCGCTGCAAATCTTGACACATTTGGAAAATTGTCTGTCGTAAGTATCAACGCATATTTTTCAATATTTTTTATTAAAAAAATGAAAATGATTGAACACAGAAGAACGCCTTACTTTTTGACAGATATTTGTGTTAAACTAGATATTTAACACTGATAGTTTTTGCTACTTGTTTTTTTGGAGGATTTGAACAACTTGTTTTTGCCAATTGCATTTTAAATGTCGGTACTCAGTCCCTACTCCAGGATCTTGCAGATCTTAATGTCCCTTTCCCTACAAATATCCAGCTCTTGCTTACAGACTGCCGACGGGAAGTATTGAAAGTTTTACTACGATTCTTAGAGAGTAATTGCATTGAGCTGTAATGTTTATGTCGATGACCTATGGACTAGTTTTTGGCAATAACATCCTCTTACTGGGTGACTTAAATTTAAAAAATTAAATTAAAAAAAAAAACACATACTGATAAAAATAGGCTTAATGTTTTATAATGTTACATTCCAAGTATTATTATCAGTTTAAAAAACCTGTAGGCATTAAAAGTTCATTAAATTATTGAGATATAAATGAAATAAGAAAGAATTATTTATGATATATTTATCTAAAAATGTGAAAAATGTCAATCTTAAATAATATAATTTTGCGGTGAGATGCAGGATTCTATTCAGCTTTCTATTGGTGTCAAATATTAAGGTTTCGGTTACACTGCAACTCGTGCTTAAAGTGAAAGTGAGGTGTTGCATAATAAATTATACCATGGTAATAAGTCACGTTTTATTTTAAAGGTTAACTCTAAGAGGAAGAATTTAGGGAAGCATCACATAAAAGAAAACAATAACAGATAGAACACGAAGTAGGTAAATATTTAATATACATAATTAATAATAATTATCTTTATTTTCGGAACGTATTTATTGAAAATACCACCAGCCCCGAAACATGTTGATATTTTCAACAAATAACTGGTAAAAATATAGTTTATTATCCTTAATTTTATTAATTATGTTATCATAAAATCATTTTGCTCATAATATTGAAGAAAAAATATTCAATATTTTATTGATGGGTTAAATTTGATAAAAAATATAAAATATGTTTATACACATTTCTGTTTAACAGTTTTATAGAATAGTCTGCTACAGGCTTCCCAATGAAATTTTCTTGAAATCAGTTTTTGCTTTTAATAGTAGGTACTATTGTATTTCTTTATATAATTAAAATTTTCATTGCCTCGAAATTTCTCAGAAATTTAATTTAGACAGGAGATAGTTGGGGTTTGAAAAAAGCGCCTCAAGCTATTGGCATATGCATATACAAAAATATTTTATTATTTTCAGTCATTTTTATTAACACGTGTTTTTATTTTCTTAATATAATTTTATTGAAAGTTATTTCGTTCAAACATTGTAAAAGACCTGCTTCCACAGAACGTAAAATTGATATATACCCGAAGAAAATATAAATTAAAAATTGATATAAACGACGCAATTTCTTGTAATTTTATTATAATTAATAAAAATGAACATTGTTTTCACCACTTTGTGTTGAAAAATATCAACATGTTTCAGAGCCGATAGTTCCTTCGTTAGGATACAATTGTGTACTAACAAATTAAATTCAAAAATTAAAGTATAGACAATATAATCATGGGCTTTGAAATTGAAATTTTAATTTAATAAGTGGTTGGCAATAACACCTTTTTACTGGGTAACACGCTAGTAAATTTTTAAAACAAAAAAATAACAACAAACTTTTTTCAATATTTTATGAATATTAATCATTTATGGGACTTATTGCATCTCTACAATTTATCTGTAGGTAGATACTTTTCTTCCCTGGAACGAATATTAAAGATCTTGCGTTATTTTATCTTCGATATGCCCCGATTTTGAAACGGCTATCAAACTGAGCGAAAATATTTATACGAAAGATAAATACGAGAGGTGTCTGTCCAAAAAAAATCTGCATATAATATGATTAACTAGGACTGGCGCTATATATTTTATGTCATGTTTCATTCGTCATTTCATCCCTTAATATTAACAAAAGCTCACAATCTTTACGATACCATTTATATTATCACAGGATAAATATTTTATTTAATCGATTTTTTTTTAAATTTGAAGATCACAATATAATATCGATGCCAAGTGAGATAAAGGTTTAATGTTGTCAAGCGGAGGAGGTCTCTTGTTTTTTCGCACTGATAGGGCCATAATTCCCAACGGTTACGCAATTCTGCGTGACTGTGTTGGTGCAATGTTTATACAGAAAACCAGCATTTATGTATATCGGTTACCGTCGTTATATAATATTAGGATGCAGTATCACTCATTTCGACGTGCATTTATGATAGCTTAATATTATTCTGTTAGAAAATAAAAATGCATTACATACGCAAACCACTTTTACTGATTGTTTACATTTCAATTAAAATAAATTATAGTTGACATTACAGAGGCGAAGCTATTTTTATGGGAGTCTAGTTATAGGATGGTCCAACGTTCGCCAATTCCACCGTAACAACATCTACACATTATCAAATTTTTTATTGTACATAATACTAGCTGTGCCCGCAGCTTCGCCCGCGTGGAATTCAGTTTGAGAGTATAAGAGTATCAGTGAAAATTCAATATAATCTAAACTACTCGTCCAAACAATGTTGTGTAAAAGGCAATACATAAAATTTTCGTGACGATAAGTAAATTTACTTTAATAAGAATTTAACATTAACTGCTAAAATTACCCCCGACAAATTAATATTAATTTTATTATTTAAAATTAATTTTAAATATATATTCACATTTTATCAACTTGTGAATTAACCTCAACATATAGGTATATGTTAGAATACAAAATATTATTAACGCGTAGGATGAGTAGAAGGTCAATTTTTAAAGCAATAAGCGACATTAAAGTTTGATTTTTTCAAATATTTCTGACTATACTTTGTTAATATCTAGCTTTCTATCGAATATCTTTTATCCCAAAATAAAAAAAATAAAAAAATAAAATAAAACGTTAGACTATTATGATGGTTATTTAAATCGAATATTAATGATTCATTCGCATTCATTATACACGTTAACAAAATTATTTATTTTGTTACGATAACCGCACACATTCACTTGATAGAACTGACTCAGTAAGCTTTTTAACTTATTTTTTCTTTTCCCCTGTCTTCTTTTACTTCTTAACATGGTTCTTTCCATACTTTGCTGTGCCGTCAAGATATTCTCAGTTAGTTTGATACATCATAAAAATTATATATAATACATTGATAATCGTATATTTAAACCTTATCTATGATTTAAGTATAACGTAAAGTATGTTCTAGGAACATCTGGAAAATTATAAAAAAATTATCTTAAGTTCTAGAACTTTCTATCCAATCATAATAATTTAGTTGACTGTCCGTCCGTCCGTGATATCCTATTCCGTTTCCAAAATTAGGACGATTTATTTTTATTCAGTTAAATGAAAACTTTGACTTAATGGCTGATGTCATTCTGTCAAAATTAGTATGATAAATAAAAAACAAAAAGTTAAAGTTTTGATTTTAGATTGATTTCCTAATATTTTTTGACTAATAAATATACCTATAATTAATAATGAATTAGTTAATGTAAAGTTTAAAATCAAAAATAATAATTGCCATTATTGTTGACGACTTATAGCTAGTCATCAAATAAATTGTAGATTGTTTTAAGATTGTGTCGATTAAATTTTTGTACCGTAGCTGGCATTTTATTTGAATTCCCTTTGATTTAAGTTGCTTGTTTTGTGGTTAAGTTTACTCACGGTAAAATCAAAGGTTCATGTATTTTTAATACGTGAGAGAGCATTCTCAATTGACATTTTTAATGAAAATGGTGCCTTGAAAAATCTATATTTAACTACATACATGTAACTAGAACGTAATAATGCATTACAACAATGAGATAAAGGCGAATGGCTGATGGGTATCACTGTTATTATCCGCAGCTGCGCCAGTGTCTTAGTCAATGCACTTCTAGGCTGTTGCGTCCGTCAATAAGCCGGTTGCACTTTCATATATGCACTTACTTCGTCGACTCTAACAGGAAAGTTGCAGCGAGGCGTACGGCACTGCAAAGTGATTGCCTGCCGCACCAGACGCAACCTTATTCACTTCCTGTTAAAAAATATTAGAATATTTAATTTCATATTTGTAATGATGCCTAGAGACAACGTTAAATTTTTTTTTAAATTGAAGTAAAACAAAGACTATTATGTTTTCATAATCCTACAGTTACCTATCTTTAATTATTGGGAACATCTTTAATATTATTATTTTGTATATTGGTGTTGTTTAAATAAATAAATATAATAAACTAGTATTAAAACCCAACCTAAACCGGGCGCGAAAAACGCATATTTAACATAATCAAAATAATTACCTATTTTTTTTTCAGTTTATTTTCTTTGTTTATTACAGATACACATACCTATATTTATATGCCAAACTGCACAGCCGTTTTATGGCATATTTTTATTTTATTTTTTAATTATTTAATAGATAATACATATAATTTATTCAATAATAATGATAACTAGCAAATATTTACAATCAAATCATTATTATATGTTATACTTCACCAAAAAGAATTAAGATTCTTGTGTGTGGTGAGGGATAATCACTTACAATCATATTGGTAGTATAATATAATTTAACAAACAATGAGAATTAGGTTATATATTATTTATGTAATACATCGAAAAATTTTGAATAAGCAGTCAAAAAGAGACTTAATTCAATCACAAAAGTCAATTCTATAATAAATGAGAATCCATTCGGGTTTACCGGGGGAATATGCACACAAGACGCAACCGCAAAACATCCAGCAGCATACAAAGTAAATTGAACAAATCATATAATTGCATAGGTATCTTCATCGAGTCGAAGGAAGTACTCGACAGTATCTTCCACGAACAACTCATACCAGAACCAAAAGAAAACGGGATGAACCACATATATGTAGCAGCAAAACGCACTCCAAATATTTTTCATGTACTATAATTTTTTATGCAATTTTTAAATTAAAATATTCACATGGAGAAAAGTCAACCTGCTGTAACTAATATTTTCAATCTTTTTCAGGGGCTATGAGGAATTTTCATCGCATTCTGTCGTTGGTACGAAACTCTATTAATTTATTTTCGTAGAGTATTGAATATCGTTTAGCAAAAATTGATGGTCCCTACATGTTTTTCTGACATGGCGGTTAAGCAAGATCCTTAATAGTGTATGTGCGTATACGGTTACGTAATGGTCACAATATTTTACGCACAAGGATGTTGAAGTATATATAAAAATATGAAAAAGTCACATTCATGAAATGAGGTTTTTTCCCAGTTTATTAAAACCCTTTAGAAAATATTTTAGCTTATTTACATTCTAATTAAAGAATATGTTTATTCAACAGCTATCCCATTAAAGTTTGTCCACATAAATAATGCGATAAAGAATTTCGTAAAACAAAAATTCTTATACAATCTCAACATATTAATTATACCTGATAATAGACGGGTTGTTCATCTTGAAAGTATATTTGAGATTAATAACTCAAATATGGTGTGTGTTTAGTACAAAGTTTAATAAAAAATGTATTAAAAAAGTTAATTTATTCTCATTAATGGATTGTTTCATTTTCACTGTCATTCATGCGCCTTTGCTTTTTTTCTGGCTAAAATCTCTCGTACGATACACAACTCTCTATTATCTTACTATTCCCTTATTAAACTGTGGCATAAAATTCTCATGTACTTGTGTAAAAAGTTGAGATTTTTTGATTCAGAATTGCTGATTTGAATTTTCATTTTCTTTATTATTTATACATATTTTTAACAAATTTTAAACCTAAATTGTATTTTATTTGAAAAATAATAACACTCGATGAGCTTTCAAAAAAAACTTAAATAATAAAGATTGTAAGATATATGCAAGTGTCTATTTTTTTTATTGATTTGCATAGTCAGAATAATGTTCAGTACACCTGACTGTTACGCATGAGACTGGGGTTCGGTTCTCTACCGAGAAGATTTTCATTTAATTTGCTTTACATAAATTATAAATATTGTCACGAGATTCTGAATTAGAGAAGAAGTAAACGCTCATGATTGAATATTTTCCGAACAAGCTGGATCAAACTGGAAATCGGTTGAATATACGAGTATACACGACATATTCGAGAGAGTACGTTCCCTATAAAAACATGACATACCGATCGCAAAGCTCAGTTTGACAGCTGTCGAAGACATTTGATGCGGGCGAACAGATAAAATCTGTGTAGACAAACGGGCCAAAAAAGTGCACCAGAGATAATTGGAATAATGTAGTGCGATGAATAAGCGAATTACGAATTCTATATGGAGACCTAGATTGTTTATAAGTGTATATTTTTGTATTTTTTCGCACTTTGAAGTTGTTTTTCGATTTTTTTTTTTCTCTTAGATACTCTTTTTGACGCTGAGCATATGATTTCACCATAAGCTCTCTGTGAGAGAGAGAGAGAGAGAGAGTCTCGCATTGAGGGGGCATAACGCTTTTTCCTTACGTGACGATTTCAACCAGTCAATTCCCGCCGCAAGCCGCGTTATGAAACTTCAATCCAAAAATATTTTTTATCCAGTGCTCGAAATGGAGCAGGAAAAACATATACGCCGTTCGGTCTCGTACATTAATAGGTAAGCATGGTAAAACATTATTTGGTCTCTACGAGACATCTAGAAATTCGATAATATATCTAATAATTATGTGATGACATTATTAATATAATTAATAATAACCCATGAAAGCCGAGTTTTTACAATACTCCTTTCCTCATTTTCGGGTTTCGTGTCTACTATATGCGTCGGAATCTCCATACAACTTACTGAACTGTATGAAAAAACCATTAAAAATTTGAAAAATCCAAAACTTTACTATAATTATTATTTTTTCATCGAAAATTTGATAGATCTTCTTTATCGTCGCCGCGAGTCTGCTTGCAAAGTTTCGGCTCGATTGGATCACGGAAAAAGGGTTAAAAATAGATCCAAAGTTTTTTCGTCAGGCAAGCAGTCAAGCAGACGCCGCGATTTAAAAGAAAGGAAGCGATTAACGATCAATTTTGCGATATTCTTCTGAAATGAGCCGCTCCCTATTGCGCTCGCCGCTCCTCCTCCGTGGCCCGGTGGTCCGGGTCGAGCCTGGGGCCGGCCCCCCGGGTTCGAGCCCAGTGCTGAATGGACCGCGGCGGGTATCGAACCTCGGTGCAGCCAGTCGCGCACTCTTCCCACCCGAAGGTGGTCGGCGGACACGCAACACGCCAACATAATTGCGTAGGAAACTGTCGACTCTGACAATTAAAAGTGATTGCAATTAGTGTCTGTGTTTGGTGTACAGTGGTGTAGGTAACCAAAAGTGGTAAAAATTAATACATGACATTTTTTTTTAACATTGTTAAATGTCAAATATGAGTCTGATAAAATACTGGGTGTCTCATAGATAGTAGCAAAAATTTTACAAGAGGATTCCTGACTTGATAATGAGTCGAAAATATTCAAGAAAACATCAATAGTTATGGAGATATCGCATTTTTTCCAATATTTCTGACTTATTTTTGCAAAAAAATGAACTGTCATTACAATAACTTATACCGATAGTGAAAAATTCATTCGCCTTAATACAAGCCGGATAAAATGATAATAACCTTGCAATAATTTAAAATATTATATTTTTACAAGTTTTTATCATTTTTTGAGTTGTATTGGAAGGAAAAAATATTTCATAATCGTTATATGTTACTTAAAATTTTTCAAAAAATACGTCATAAATATTGGCAAAAATTGCAAACTTTGATTTTGCGCATCTCTATAACTATTGATATTAATTAGATCATGGTTTCCTGAACATTTTTGATTTATTACCAAGGCAGAAATCCACGTATATAGTTTTTGGTACTCAATATGAAACATCCTGTATATCATATAAAATAAACCTACTTTTTTAAAATTTTAAACTTATAATTAATGAATACAAATTAATAAAAAAAACATTTATGCAACACCAAAGCAAGCTTAAGTTATATGAAATATTATAAAGTTATTCGCTTTAATAAAGGTAAAATAAAATTATTAAAACCTTGCAGAAATTTGAAACAAACTTTTTCTGCAGAGTTTTAATAATTTTATTTGGTCTTTTATCTAAATTGACAACATTTTATTTAGTGTAAGTTAAAAATTTTGAAATATCTTTTAGCTCATTGATGCAATATAATTTTTTATTTATAATTCAGGTAGGAATTTACCTGGAAAGTATTGTAAACTAGATCGGTTACACTCTGTATATTAATATACAGGGCTTAATAGAGCTAATCCAGAGAACTTTATAATCCCGCCTAAATCATGAGTTGAAAATTTTCAAGCAACAATGTCCTAACATCAATTGTTAAGGAAACAAAGGACTACAAAGGTGTAGATCTGAAAAATTTGCAATCTTTGTAGTCAAAAATTTTTCGCAGTAAAAAATCTTTGTAGTCAAAAAATCTTTGCATTCAAAAAATCTTCGCAGTCAAAAAATCTTTGTAGTCAAAAATCTTTGTAGTCAAAAAATTTTTGTAGTCTTGCAATAATAAAATATCAAGAAATTATTTTAGAAACATACAAAAAATTGTGTTGTCATAGGAAGTACACAAATGCTGAAAATTTCAGATCCATAGTTAGTCGGGAAGTTGATGATATTTTGATAAATAAATTTGGAGATAAACAAACAGATGCACCTATAAAGATTCACTAACGTTGAGATATGTTGAATTGAACGAATGTGAACCAAATTAAATAGCTGCATATTTTGGCACTGATTTCATTGTAAAGAATCTAGGTATTATGCAGTTTTTTGCCTCCCCTGTAAAATCTTAATTAAGTGGCTTACGAGGCATTGTTTTATCGTGAGCGATATGCACTTTTGGAAAATGGTCAGAGCCTTAAATAATAATTTATTGTTATTTTTGTATCATGTTCTCATTAAATAAAAAATAAAAATCATACATCTTCATAAGTAAACTTGACAATTGTTGAGACTTAACAATTTGTGCAAATTTAAGTTTATATCGACGGACCCAACGTATACTGTCGAATCTGCAAAAAATCGATTTTAATTTTCAATCACTTAAAATTTAAATCATCCGATTTACTCTATATTTTGGGGAAAGTGTTAAAAATAGTTTAATTTTCCTTTATTGCACGCTTTGTTTTATATAATATGAAAATTATTTTTTTTTAACTTAATCCAAAAATATAGAGTAAACTTAATGTTTTAAGAGAGTAAATCGGAAGAAATATTTTTTTCATATTCGACAGTATGCGTAGGGACCGTCGATATATAACCTCCAAAAATCGGTGGAATTGGTGAACGTTACATTGTGTAAAGTGATCACTTAATTCAGACGTACGATAGGTCATGAGCTCTTTAAACACCCAAAAAGATTTCCATACCTACTTTCCAATATCAAACACAATAATTTCGATGTCTGTCCGTCCATCCATCCGTAACTTCGTGTAACGTTCGAATTCACGTCTAAAAAAACAAATTAAACTGCTGGAGACGGTGCTTGAACCCTGGGCCAACAAACCCGAATCTACGCATGTTGCTAGGCCTTGGCAAAGACGCGAACCAGTGTTCCGTTATTTTTGACGGGTTACAACTTGTATTAAATAGCTCCGTCTCTGTGAGACATCTATAATATATATTGACAAATGAAGTCCCCCTGGGGTTAAGATCAAGAATTTTATTCTTGTAAAATTTGAACATACTCAATAATTTGAATATTTAATTCTTCTTTCTGAATGAAATGAGCGGAATGCGGTAGTCTGAAGCCGTACAAAACAGCACTTCTTATTGTGTGCTGTGACTTGACGAGTTTTTGTTCGCACGATAATCGTAAGTGAAGAGAAGCATGCGAATAAAGAAAGTGATGTCCAACAATCGCGGTGTTTGTTGTTATCCGGAGTCGCTTTACTTTATAACCGACCGACCTGTGTATGAGAATAAGTGAAAGACTTGACACACATCACTGATACCAGGGGCGGATATGCCACTGGGAGATGTTCCAGTTGGCCAATAGCTTTTACTATGATTTTAATTTTATAAAACACTAGGTTTACTAACTCAAAATTTGGATTCTTGTGTATATTCATATTATCAGGCGTACTGTCCAAGTCCCTTGTAATATGTCACAGAAATATGGAAGGATCGAGAACAATCTAGGGTTATGTATGTACAACTTTCGGGAGACGCCTGGAACAGCCTAGAAGCGATGGGAGCCTTCTCCTCAACGCTAAAAAAAATCTTCTCGTGAGTTCGAAAGAACAGCATATCGCGTATATAAAGGATCAACACGCTGCACAGAAGAGTTTTATTTTGACATTTCGATCGATGTGACGTACGCTCGGGACGACGGCCGGGATGAATCGTGAAATTTCATTCATTCTTATATTATAACATGTTACATTGAAATTTATTTTTTTGAGCTTTCTAGTCATGTAGACTTCGTCAGTAAAGAGAACTCTTGTGTGAGACGAGGGAGTCAGTTCTTATACTGTAAATAAAATAAAATAATTTAATATATGTGGGTGTTAATAATGATAGTCAATAAAAAATTTTGAACGGTTTTAAAAAAGTTGTAATTTTTTTAATTTTTTCTGTATGATTATTTATACGGCGTATCTCTATAGGGAGATTGTTGTAATAGCTGATGGCTGTGTCGATCGATGCAGTGTTTCAATGTTACCCATGTCGATGATTTTCGAAATCGAGCGAAATAATCGAGAGTGTTCTTACTTAAGTGGCGAAAATAATAAATAAAACTACTACGTACGAGAATTGAATGGGATATTCTAGCGAATATTAAGTAAAGTATTCTCAGCGATCATAAAATATGAATAGGTTAGTGATTTAAAGAATACTCTATTAGTTTTATTCGTAGTATGTGACTTTAAATCGCTAATTATTTTCCAGTGTTTTCATTTGTCTCTCTAAGCCACGACCCGTGATAATATCATTTTTTAAATAATATTTTATTAACAGCCTCTAGGGCTTGATAAAAAATAAAGATTATATTATATATTAATAAGATTATATATTAATAAAGCATAACTTTGTAAATGACAAGAAAGATATAACTAAGTGTACAGCAAAATTAAAGGAGTAAATAGCACTGTCAGTAATAATATATACAAAGAATTTATAGAGTCGGTATTATATAAGTATTCAGAAATACTTATAAATGGAAGTAGGTATTAGTAGTATAATAGGTACATGGGTATAGATACAAGAACACATACACAAGAATACGACATCAAAAAGTTCACACAGAGACCTTAAAAACTGGCACACAAAAAGAAGCGAAAGTGGTAATTAGCGAGAAGGCCTTTCTACAAACGGCTTCCTAGCTTGATATTAAATACTATTTCTTTTAAGTCTCAACAGGTAAAATTTAGCTATATTTCAAAATATTTTTTTTAACTTTATTCAATTAATGTCATAAACGTCTAACTATTTAAATTTGTTTTCTTTTCTTTTATATTTCATTGAAAATGTTTAAAATACTAACGCTTTCAAAAAAGAAAAATTCAAAACTAAATTTGAATTTTTTCAATAATAGCAAAATAAGTTAGAAGTAACATTATTTATATTATTAAAACTTTTAATTAAACCACTCTTTGTATGTTTTGTGATCAATAGTACATTCATCAGTATAGACATTAATTAAAATAAAAAATAAATATATGGGAGTTGAATATATAATAAACAACTAATGTGAAAACAAATTTAGTTGATAAGTATTTTCAAATAGGATTTATTTTTATTTATTAGAGACACTAATAATATAATAGGTACGTGATACTCTAATAATAAAACATTATAAATAAAGACTATGCCCATTATCCCAATTACAAGTGTCTTCGGCACGCTCTAGTAACATGTATTTTTGCATTTAAGTATATTTTACACGTACATTTATGTGTATTGTGTATTTAGTGTTTGAATGTAGTGCGATTAGTATTTAATAAATAATTGATTTAATGGATCTATAGGTTCAGGTCATCGTTTAGAAAATGGATGTTGTGTATGAGTGAGTTTTTGAACGATGATAATGTATCTGCAAGAATATCAGCATCAATGTTAGGGTCAGCACAATACATATTATAAGTGGGAAACAACCTTGTGATGGAAGAAAAGTAACCAACATTATTAGTTTGCCGGCTTATTTTAAAGAACTCCGGGTTTCTTTTACGGGGTTTAACATTCAAATTTATATTAACTTATTTATAATATTCATATTTGCTATTAATATTTTTTCTTACTCTTTAAATTCATGTAATGTAATACTATGTTATAAATACGGAAATATTAATATAAAAATAATGGTTTGTTTCAAAAACTGATTAGATAATTCAGAATAGTTATTGCAAGAAATATTAATTCAACGTATAATTATATCAGCACAGTTTAATGCTTCTTCCCATAAATGTAGCCAATTGCTTAAAGTAGGCGAACAGCCTATATTGTTTTTAGATATGACAAAGCGTCATATCCCAATAAGTATTAAAATGACGTAGCATTGATCTAGAAATTTGCGAGGATTGTTCGAGAGTTATTGATGTTTCAGACGAGCAAACCTTCCGCTTTATAATTAAAATGATGTTCAAATTCAAAGTCGGCAATTTAATTAGTGTATATTATAGATATCTCACAGAGACGAAACTGTATTAATTATGGGAAAGTAGGTATAGAAGTCATTTGGGTGTAACAGGACATATGACCTGTCTTTTATGGTTGGCTTAAGTGATCACTTTACACAATTGTAACATTCGCCATTTCCACCCATGATAGAATATACCATGCTTATTCATTTTTTGGAAGTTGTATATATGTTCAAATTGCGTGAAGCTTTCATATATGAGTTGTAAGCCGCCTTTTCCATGCGGCCTGTACAAAGCCATTTCATTCCCCTACATTCCCCACAGATGTCGCTAATGAGCAAATCTACATTGATGGTTTACGGAATTTTGGGAGCAATATACTTTTTTGTGTGTAATGAATTCATCCGAATACTGCATTACACTAGTATACGGCCAAGGAAATTTATGAATATTAGAAATATTAATTTTCTAATAATTAATATTAATTTCATCTTCTTCCTCTTCGCCCATCTTCCTCACTCTGCCCCTCTTCTTCCTCTCTTCTGACTGAATCGCATTGTATATTCTCTCATGGGTGGAACTGGCGCCATGTTCCCAACATTGTGTACAGTGATCCCTTAAGCCACCCTAAAAAGACCGGTCATAAGTCCTGTTCACCCCAATTGACTTCATACCTACTTTCCCAGAATTAATCCAAGTTTTTTCGTCTCTGTGATATATCTATAATCTACACTAATTGATATAATATGTCTCTGTGACATCCATCCAGCACTGTTTCTGAAAGATTTGAAACAAACTCCAAATTTCGGAATTGTAAATACTGGTAAAAAAAGGAATTTACCACACATTGGAAATAATATTTTCCTGGCGTATCCTAGTGTAATGCAAGTAATTCGTATGCATTCACTTTATTATTACCACAATAAAGTATATTGCCTCCCACAAATTCCGTAATCATTGTAGATTTTCTCATAGCGACATCTGTGGGGATTTAGGGGAATAGAAAAATGGCTTTGTCACAGGCCGCATGGAAAAGGCCTTACAACTCAATTGAAATCTTCACGCAATTTGAACCATATACAAACGTCCAAAAACTGAATAAGCATGGTATATTCTATCATGGGTGGAAATGGCGAATGTTACAATTGTGTAAAGTGATCACTTAAGCCAACCATAAAAAGACAGGTCATAAGTCCTGTTACACCCAAATGACTTCTATACCTACTTTCCCATAATTAATACAGTTTCGTCTCTGTGAGATATCTATAATATACACTAATTGATTAATAATGTCTCTGTGACATAAATCCAGCACTGTTCTGAAAGATTTGAACAAACTCAAAATATTCTGTCGGCAATTTAATTAAAAAATAATTTCAAGGAATTACTTATTATTACATCCTGCTTATAAATAATAATAACTTTATTACTTATTTGCATAAAATATTGTACGTACAGAGAACAATGAATAGAATGGCAAAAAAATTAAAAAGAAGGTACAATTAGTGACAGAAGACAAGGATATTTAATGTTTTTTCAACAAACAGAGACATATTGAATTTCGATTGATAATGATGTCATTATAATATGTAATATTATAATGTGTATTGTGTAATATGTAATATAATAATATAATGTGTAATATGTAATTTAATAATATAATAATAATAACAGATAATGATCTAATTTCGGCACAAAGGGCATTATTAAAGATTTTTTTTTGTGATTATGAAATGTCGGTGTATATGCTACAGAAACATGTTGCCGTGACAACAACCAAAGTTATTATTTGAATAAAAATAATGTGACAAATTTATCTGATTGTTATCTCGGCTAAACTTGTTAAAGAATGGTGGATAAAATAAACTTAAAAATTAATAGGTACTGGTCATTGAGAAAAAAATGAGAAATTCTTCTTTTTTTCTCGTGATTCAAAGAATATGACATCAATTTAAATTAACGAAAATAAAAAATTTTGATTAGAAATTTTAAATTTAATTATTAGGTACATTAGATATAAATAAAAGAAATTAAATATACCGACAGTACCAGAAGAATATTTAAAAAAATATATCATAATGTATCAATTTTTACATTAAGTGCGAAGTGAAACTATCACGTTACATATTTTTCAACCAATTAACGCAATATTATAAGCAAGTGAGTCCGTGCCAAATGTCTGTTGCCTCGAAAATATTCCTGACAAGCCTTAGGTACAAATACGTCCCTGGCTGGTGAGCTTCCTAGTTCAAGCATTTTGTTCCCGGATCTTGTCCCGTTTTTATAAAATTGGCACATACTTTCATAATCTCTCAAGGAACCTGAAATTCAATAAATATTTGCAAGGTTCTGTCTGAAAAACCGGTACAAAATGTTTCTAACATATCTGAAGCTTATATAATTTGAAATTGAAATCTTTCGTCGGGCATTTTGGATACACAACTAAGTGCCAGACTCGGGGAATAGGAAACATGAACTCGCCATTGTATTATGCTTTTCGATCTCCTGGGTCTCTCGATCTTTCCCGTTCGTGGATTGTTTTGATATTACAGAATCACTTCGTCAAGGGCACATATACTGCACAATATATTATATTAAGAGTCTTCAACGTTTAAATATAATGGCCTACAACATCGTTCCGTTATAAGGTCGCCAGTCAACTATTAAGCGCTACGCGGTGAAGGAAAGAGGAAGAAAGGGCCAAAGAAATTATTTCGTTCAAGCTGTTAACTAGCACAATTCCAATATATTTCAAGTAAATGTACTTAACATAATAATTTTCGATATTGGGTAAAAGAGACCTACAAACCTACTTTTTATTCTGATTATAATGAAAATATTTGAAATTTTTTCGCAATTCTTAATGTAAGTACTTTCAAAATCATTCGGCTATAATAAATAATGACGTAGCAGACGACAGAGCTTTAACATGCTCTTATTCAACTCTCTTTGTCTGTTTTTTGTTTGCTTCGATAGAATCTTATAATTCATTTTTTACCAATTTCCAGAAATTTACGTTAAATGTATGGTATACATTATTTTCGAAATAGTTTAGTCATTATTTAATTAATTTTAAAGTTTGAAAACTAAAATAACACTTTAAAACAACGTGTTTAATAATTTTCTATTTCATGGTGATGTTAAAAAATCGATTAAGATTTTTCGACATGATTTGTTCATTATTTCGATTATAATTAGTAATGACGTCCCTCTCATTAAATTAACAATTGCATCACTCACAAGCAAGAGCCGCAGAAACAGCTGATGAGCATGCGGTTAGAAAATTTGTTTTAAAATTTAAAATAATGTGTTTAATATTTGGTCCGCATGGGTATATAAAAAGATTACGAAAATATGCAAAGAAAACATAAAAAAGCATGTCTTCAATGTTTTTTTATATACGACTTACATTATCAACATAGCGATGCCCCATACGCGGGTGATTTTTTTGATTAATTGATTTGATTTTTGAGTGGAATTTCGTACAACAAAAATCGAGCGGCTAAAGCTAACTAGAGCAACCCCAATTTGTGATTTGGTTCGAAAAATGAAATCACACTGCACAGTGCCGTCGACCATAAAGTTTTCCAAATAAATAATGAAAAATCTTAGTATAACGACAGTATAAATTCATACAAGGTAATTTTATATCGCTATTTATTATTATTTTCTTTTGAACGATAACGTACGATAACATACTTAACATAACTAGTTTACTAACTAACCATCACGCTGTTTCACCGTAGGGGTATGCAGATAGGATAGAACGCCAAATTCCTCTATCTTGGCAGACCACTTTTGCTTCGGCTGCATTCATAAATCTTCTCATGCATGCTCTACGGAGTAGATCTAGTAGAGTAGAGTAGGGATTCTGGAGAGATCACGTAGCCAGAATAGACAGTGACAGACTCGTGCATACAGCAGCGAATGAAATCCCCTCCGGACGACGCCCACCGGGAAGACCACCGAAAAATTGAGGGATAGCTGGACCTCGTCATCCCAGGAGGCGTAGTTTTCTGTAGCACAGATCGAAATATCCAATAAAAAAAAGGAAGAAGAAAAAGACTTGGGGTGAAATGTCAACTGTTTTTTTTTTCAGTACTTCTGACTTACGAAAGAAAGAACTTACATGAAAGAATTCATTCACCATGTCAAGTCAAATAAAATGATTAAAATCTTGTTGATTCAAATTTCTGCAAAGGTTTTAATGATTTAATTTTTGTAAATATTTCATCAATTTGTTTGATTTGTATTAAAAAAAAATAATTTTGAACATTCAATTATTAGTTGCTTTATTGATAGTCCATCGTTGTACAGAAAATAAGCCCGAAATATGGAAAAAATCTAAACTTTGAAGTCGCTTATCTCTCTAATTATTCATATTAGGACATCATTGCCAGAATTTTTTTGACTTATAATTTAGGGAGGAATCTACTTGATAAGTATTGTGGACTAGCTCTCTTACAACCTGTATTCTAATATTTGTTTTAATATTAATAAAATCGTATTATCGTGTATTTGGCTGCATGTAATATTGAACAATTCTTAAAATTGTAATGTTCGTAAATTGAGAAATGTCTTGCGTTTCACGCAGGCATCCATCAGATGTTACACAAGGAGCTAGGCCATAATAATTTACAGGTGGTTTCTGCCTTAATAATGAGTCGAAAATACTCCAGCAACCATGATCTAATATAGTTATGAATTTATGCAATATCAAAGTTTGAATTTTTGACAATTTTTTTTGCACAATTTTGAACTATTACAGTATTTGTACAGTAACTCTATCAGTTACGTCTATACAGTTAAATTCAATACACTTAACACAAGTCAAATCAAATGTTAAAAACCTTACAAAAAAACAATCTTTTTTTAATTCTTGCAAGGTTTTTATCACTTTATTTGACTTTTATTGAAGCGAATGAATTTGTGTTAATCGATATGAGTTACCATATTGATATTTTGTCAACGTTCAGCAAAAAGGAAGTCAGAAATATGGAAATAAATGCAAAAATTGATATCGCATATCCCCGTATTTATTTGTATTATAAGGTCATGGTTGAATATTTTTGGCTCATAATCAAGGCAGGAATCCACCAGTAAAGTATTGTGGACTAACTCTATTCCATCTGGGTATAGCAATCCTTAGGATTATTTCCTTCTGGTTATAATATCTTTCGAAAGTAATTTGATAATCTTCCGACAGGTGTACAAACATGTGGCGACAAACGTAATAAACAGTGTCATAAAATAAATTGCAACTCTCTACAAAATGGCGGCGCATTTCGAGATGTCTAAAGGAGCCTATACACATTGGCCGAGGTTGGCCCAAAGTAAGGTTGGCCCAATGTGTGCAGGGCGTTTTGGCCGTGCGTAGAGACGTTTGCCAAACTTGGCTTGGTAGTCGGTTTTTCGAGCACACATCAAAAGAAAGAGGCGTGGCTCAAGTTGTCAACTTTTTTTAGGGTTGTCAACTTTTTTTACAAGAAATAAAGTATATTTAAGTCTGAGAAGAATATTAAGCAGTATTTTAGAAAAATGAACAGTATTTTATTTATTTAATGTATTAAATACATATTTTTTAGAGCTTCTCGCACAACTTATTAATTTACACTCTTTTTAAAAACTTCATACGCCTCACCACAATTATAACTAAAATTAAAATAAATGAGGAGCACATTTTTTATTAAATTAATATTTGCTCTATTTCTATCCTTCCGCCACTTTGCATTCATTACTGAAAAAATTCTTTCAGTAAATGCTGAGGTGGCGGGAACAGAAAGTAGATATGAGACAATTTTAGTAATATTTTTAAATTCTTCTGAGTTGTTTACTAATAAATGGCTCCACTTTTGGCCAGTACTCATTTCAAGAAAATCTTTGTCTTCTGATACTTTTTTATAAATTATTTTGAAATTTGTTAATTCTGTATACAAATCATTCATACTAATATTTCTGTGAGCGTTTCAGTCTGAATAATTTTGATGCTGAAAACAGTATTTTGTATATTTTATTTTTGTTCAACAGTAAAAAGTATAATGTAGTAAAAAACAATATGATACTAATTTTAGCAGTATAGTTGGCAACCCTAGGCTCAGCCGGCAACGCGCAACGCGCTTCGGTCATTGCGAGGTTCGCCGACACCGACGTTGGCTAATGTGTAATCGCTGTCCGCCATTTTGCAAGTTTGACGCTCTGCCGAGGTTCCCGGACCGTATACACATTGGCTGAGATGACCCAAAATGACATTGGCCCAATGTGTACAGGGGTTTTTTTGCGCAACTCAGCGAGGTTTGGCCAAACTTGGTTCATATCCATCGTTTGTCGGTATCTTGAATAAACTTCAAAGAAAGCATGAGTCATCAAGCTATCGTGGAGCAATGAAAAGTTAGTTGTATGGACAGAAATTAATTATGTGTACAATGAATGAGTTTTATAATTCATATAATTTATTTCAACAACTTTATTTAGTCATAACCAAAATAATTACTATTTTTTTTTATTTGTTTCGTTAAACCGATTGAAAATAATATACATGAATTATTTTATATTTTAAATATATACGGCTATAAAGGTTTTTACTTTAAAAATTGTACAAAATGGATAAATAATATTTTCAGAAATATTCATTATATTCAACTAGCTGTAACCCGTCAAAAATGACAATACTTTTACATGTTTTTCCTAAGGAATAAGTTTTTATTTATTTATATAAAAAAGGAAAGAAAGAAAAAAAATACTACTTACTTACTTACCATCACGCCGTTTCCCCCTTGGGGGTAGGAAGAGAGGATAGAGCGCCATACTCTTCTGTCCTGACATACAACTCTCGCCTCATCCACATTCATACATCTTCGCATGCAAGCTCGCCGGTTGTTGAGGCTTCTAACGGGACCATCTTTCAGTATCTGGTTAATCTGGTCATGCCACGTATTCCGCGGTCCTGTCTTTCTGGCGCCATCTACATAATATCTTTCTATACATAGCATATATATCTTTCTTACGATTCTTTCCTCATTCATTCGCTCAACATGCCCAAATAATCTGAGCGATCCTTTTTTAATTCTATTATTCATGCTAAGTTTAGCTTTACATTCATTTCTAATATCTGCATTCTTTACTCTATCATAAATGGATTTGCCACACCTATGTCTGACGGATCCCATCTTCACTGTATTCTATTTACTTTCGTTCCTCTTCTGCCAGCTCCAGGCTTCACTTCCATACATCAGTGACGGTATCAGAATTCCATTACTTACCACTAGTTTTGCCTCAGTATACATATTTCTATTAAAAACTATTGCGTTCAAAGCACTACATATATAATAATAAATTCAAAGCAATACATATATAAGAATAAAAGATACTACATATGAATAATAAGAATATTTCGTCGCTGTATATATAATTAATCTTATGTGACGTTTTAGTACATTCTGAGATAAACGAATAAAACTGTTTTAAAAAATAATTGCACAGACTAGATTTATAAAAAATATTTTAAATAATTACTAGGCAGACTTTCCAGATAAACGGCAATGTTTTTATTAGTATATCTCCATTATTTATATGAAAAATGTACTAAACGGCAAAAAACGAAAAGAAAAAAATTATATAAAAATTTTTACGTAAAAAAGAGAATGGAAAAAATTATCTAAAAATTTCTAGGGAAAAAAAGAAAAAAAAATTACGTTAAAAAAATTAAATAAATTTACGTAAAAAATTACGTACAAAAGGAAAAAAATACGTAAAAAATGTATCCACTAGCAGAAAATGATTTTATTATTATTGTTGGTAATATGTTATTACGTCAGCCGCTTCGCTGCTAATTGTATCTGGCAAATTTCCAATTTTAATTACGGGTAGTTTAGATATAATGAAGATAAAGTATTTATTCAGTATTTCTATAAAAATGTAATTAAAATTTCAAAAACAAAATATTCTCGACCGTAAAAAAAAATTCGATCCTGCTAGGATTCGAACCTAGAATCTTCAGATCCGCAGTCAGACGCGTTATCCGCTGCGCCACACATCACACCGACAACCGTGGCAATGTTATTGTATACAAAGTGAAATCAGCGTATTTATAATATAGATATATATATGTATACACGTATAAAGTCGAATAGCATACGTAATCCATCGCCAAAAAAAGTGACACAAAAAACACTGTTTTGGGTCGCACGGTGGGAGAAATAGGCGTAAACGATGAAACAGGGCCGTACTCTGTCAAACTGTATTTGTTTAATGAATGTTAATGTTTTATAGAAAAAAAACGGTGTTATTTTTAATGAGAAAGTACGAAATTTATTTAAATGTTATATAAATCATTGAATTATAAATAAATAATATGTACCTGTGATATGAAAAAACTTGCTAGCGTTCTGAAACAAGGCTTGAACCAAAAATCTGCAGACCAAACGTCGTGACCACTAGACTACCTAGTGCATCAAATAAATAAATTATTATGTTAGTATTTACGTAGCTATTTAGTACGTTAATGTATTTTATACAATAATATTTGTTATCTTTAATAGTGATGTTTATACATTTATTATAGTGGAATAACGGGTTATTTAGAAGAAATACGTTATGACCGCCATAAAAGGCATTAATGTTTGTATTTTTTTATAATTTATAATTTTTCATTAATTTTTATTTTTAAACAATCATAATTTTATTTTTAAAACAAATCTACTTACATAAAATACAAAAAATCTAAATATCCAAAAAAAAAACGGTTGATAATTTGCATGATAATAATTTTTGGCTATATCTAAAAAATAAAAAATTTAATCTTTATTTTCAACACAAATTGGTTTCTTAAAGCAATCATGGCGCTACACTATTTGTTTCGTCACCAAAATATACATTTAACGATTTGGCAGTGTTTTATATAAAAAAAATGTCTTATAAATTTGAATTGATTTTATATGAATATTTGTTTGAATTAATAAAGAATGTGTTTTATTTATTTTTAACGAGCAAGTACTCGATATATTATTATCAAGAAAATTTGAAAACATAGTGCGTGAAAAAATGTAACTAGGGAGTTCTGATGTTTATTTTAAGATAAATGAAGTGACAGGTATAAAAGGAAAATTATCGATGAATTGGCTGACTCTTTCAACGCAATACTTCGTCGTGGCTACGTCTTTTGATACTCGTGTATTCTTTGATAAAGCCAGTTTTCGTGTAATTGTCTTTTTTTAAACCTGATCTATATTATAAAATTGTTTTAATTCACTCGCGCGAATTTTAGAATCGGTGAATTTAGTAATTTTCAAAGCCGATCACGGGAAGAGAAATGTTAGTCTGAGGATTGAACATATTTCGACTGGCCCGGATTTGGTAGAAACATTTTGGTCCTCGAGCCGGACAGTTTGAGCCGGACATTGAGGTCAAACATTATTACTAAATAATCGACTTGCATACTTTAATTTAATTTTTGATTATGAAATTTAATATGTTGCCGCCGCAATTTGTTACCGAAATGCATGTTTTCTTTTTCTTAAAGAGAGTTTACTTTTCCAGAAAATTCCAATTGATTTCATTATTTTCGTTTTCTATGATAACTTTTTTACTCTCAAAACAATTTCTTATTAATTTTAACATATGATATGCGTCCAAAGAAATTACAATTTCTTGGTTTGTAGATGGATGCTTAAAAGTTGGCTTTAAATTATCATAGTCAAATGAGCATCCTAGAATTTTTGCCATTGATATGTTAACGGGACACCCATTAAAAGTTAATGAAACTATTTCTACGCCAGCTGCATGAACTTTTTCTAAACATTGATTTATCAAAGATGCACGCTATTGACCGTTAGTTCCTTCCACTTAAAATATGCTAATGGGAGTTTGAAATTCGAATTTATGGCAGTCAAAAAAAAAACACTAAAGCATCTTTTGCTACCGCAAGATCATCATCGTTGATATCGGTACCCATATCTACGTACCCGTAATAATTTTCTCCGTCATATTCGATGTGCTTTCTGATAGCCATTTCATCGAGCGCTAATTTCGCAACAATTTTATATTCAGTGGAAGAAGATTTTAAGAGCTAAGAAGCTAAGAGCATAGAAAGTTTCAGAAATAAATCCCGGGTTACCGTTTATACTTTGGTACCACCTTTTAATGGACTGTTCCTGGCTGGACCCCAAAAAATTCCAAGAAATCACAAAAGTTGATATTTTGCCGTGCAAAGTTCTATGTTGCATTGCTAAACTGTCTAAAGTTGACAGAAGTTATTTAGTAATTGAGCTGAAGCAGTTTATAGACCAATATGAGACTTTCATAAAGACTGAATGGGATGAAAATGACAAAAATGAACAAGATAAGCCAAAGCTGAATCATGATGTAGAAAAGAGTGAGGATTATAAATTAGAATTGCAAGAAAAGAATTATGTTCACTATTTAGTGAGAAAAAAGGTTTTAGATGTTTAGCGTGCGCTTTTTATGTTGTTTCTGAATTATCTCAATCAGGGCTCTTTACTAATCTTTATATAGCTTATAAGTTTATATTAACCAATCCCTATGAATGTTCTTAGGTTTCCACGGCCACTCAGAATCTTCTGGTTTGTGTCTTCTGGGGTACTATGCCGTATACACATTAGCCCTGATAATGGACCCTGCAATGGGATTCGAAACATCGGCCAGAAGACACAAACCAGAAAATAACTCTTCCTTGTTACTTTTGAGCAAATCTTTTCAAAATAAAAAATAGGCTTAGATCAACTTTGAATCAGGAGTTAATGTCTAATCTTTTGTTTATAAATATAATTAAGTATTAATTTAAGTAAGAATTTAATTATCGATGAAGTGGCAAAAACAAGTTAAAAACTTAAGAAAAAAATGATGGTTCAGTGCAGGTACTAAAGGATAAATTAATGTTTTAAAGAGCTTAATATTAATCCTTGAATAAATAGCGTGATTATTTCCAGTATACTTAGTATTTGTCAATTACATATTTAACTTATACCTTTGATATAGATATAAAATAGGCCTACTTGCAGCTACGGCTTTGAAGCCACGTATTTGAAATTGCTTGCACATAGCCCCCTGACCCACTTTAAGTAGCTCAATCAATGTATGTGAAAATTATAAGATGGCCGATAGATTCCTGCCTATGTTAAATGTTCAAACAATCAAGACCTAATATCAATAGTTATGGAGATATGCAGTATCAAAGATTGCACTCTTTTTTCAATATTTCTGACTTATTTTTTGCAAAAAGTTGAACTATCATTACAGTTACTTTTATCGATTATGAAAAATTTATTTGTTTCAATAAAACTTAAATAAAACGATAAAAACCTTGTAAAAAAAACTTTTTCCAATTTTCGCAAGGTTTTTATCATTTTATTCTACTTGTATTAAAGCGAATAAATTTTTCCTAATCTACGCAAGTTACTGTAATGATGATAGTTCATGATAGTTCAACATTATAAAGAAATGCAAACTTTGATATTGCACATCTTCATAAAATGCAGGGGCCTCTTCACTAGTTCTCGCCGAGGGCCCCCAAGAGTGCCAGTGCGCCCCTGTCGCTCTAGCCAAAGCGAGGTCGGCCGATACGTTGGCTAATGTGTAATCGCTGTCCGCCATTTTGCGAGGTTGGCCGAGACGTTGGCTCTGCCGAGGTTGGGCCAATGTGTGCAGGGCCCTTAAGAAGGGGTGATGTGAAGGGTTGTCTTTGATTTTTGATTATGTTATTTGTTGTACTTAGGTTTTTATGAATTTCAAGTGTTTCTAAATTATTTTGTTTTAGGCCGTATGTCTGTTTATGTAGGATGTGTATTTTTGTATTGCTGAAAGTGTGGTTATTTTCTATAATATGATTGGCGTACTCCGAAAAATTATGATTTGTGAGGCACTTTTTATGTTCTTTAAATCTTTTTTCAATTGATCTGCCTGTCCGACCTATATATGACATCTCACAATCCCACATTCTAGTTTACACACCCCACTACAGTGTAATTTGTTAGGATTTTTCGATTTATTATTTTTTAATTGTTTTCGATTGTATTGTCAGTATAGAAAGCTGGTTTTATATTATTTGGTAGTTTTCTGGTGATATCGTATGATATTGTATCTATATAAAGTATTTTTCGCCAATTGTGTGTGTCTTTGGTAAAAGAGTTGTATATGTATTTCTTTATTATGTTTGTTTAGATTTTTTTATTTAAAATTTTTTGTATTATATCTATTTCGTAGCCGTTGTTGAGTGCTATTGTTTGTATTGTTTTTAATTCTCTTTGAAAATTTTCTTTGCTTAATGGTATCGATATTAATCTAGTTATCAATGAATGAAATGCTGCCATTTTATGAGATATTGGGTGATGTGAAGATTGGTGTATAATATTGTCTGTAAATGTTGGTTTTCTGTATATATTGAATGAAAATGTGTTATTGTTTGTTCTTTTTATGTTTAGGTCAAGAAAATTGAGCGTTCTGTCTGATTCTGTTTCCATTGTGAATTTTATGTTTTTGTGTAGTGTATTGATAAATGTGAGAAATTGTTGTAGTTGTCTGTCTGTGTCTGTCCATACACAAAATATGTCGTCGACATATCTATACCACAGAAGAACACTTTTTATTAAACTATTTTCAGAATTAAATAAATTATTTTCAACAGAATTCATGAATATATCAGCTAATAGAGGAGGACTGGATGGTTGACCCATAGCTAGTCCATCTTTTTGACAATATATCTTATCTAAATAACAGAAATAATTTTGGGTTATACAAATGTTTAATATTTTTAACAATTCGTTTACCAATTTTGAATCAAGATTTTTGGTCATTTCTTTAAATATGTTTTTACAATCTTCGATCGGCACATTGGTAAACAAATTGCTTACATCAAAAGATTTTTATTATTTATTATTTTTTTATTTATAGACACTAACAGAATAATAGGTACATGATTCTCTGAAAATAAACATTGTGGTGAAGACTATGCCCATTATCATTGGCTATTTTCGCGGCCATTTGACTAATTGTGCCCATTATGCCATTAGTTTTTGGAATTATTTTAGAAATTTGGTCCTTATTAAATTTATTAGTGGGATCCATAATAATGCTAATTAAGGTGTCCACTGCATCCTTTGCCATGTTTATAAAGTTAATGGCATCCATATTAAAAGGATGAATAATATAAATTTTTTATAAATCAGATAATGTATTTTTGTTAGGTAGCTTAGATATTATGCGGGTCGCTGAGTTTGTTTCCTCTGGTGCGGTCGAGTGAACAAGTAGATACTAAAGTGCCCTGTACACATTGGGCAAACTTCGGCAGAGCCAACGTCTCGGCTAACCTCGCAAAATGGCGGACAGCGATTACACATTAGCCAACGTCTCGGCCAACCTCGCTGTAGCTGAGAGCGACAGGGGCGCACTGGCACCCTTGGGGGCCCTCGGCTAGAACTAGTGAAGGGGCCCTTGCATTTTATGGAGATGTGCAATATCAAAGTTTGCATTTTTTTTAAAACTTGAAATGATTAAAATGATAAAAACCTTGCGAAAATTGAAAAAAGTTTTTTTTTACAAGGTTTTTATCATTTTATTTAAGTTTTATTTAAACAAATAAATTTTTCATAATAGATATAAGTTACTGTAATGATAGTTCAACTTTTTGCAAAAAATAAGTCAGAAATATTGAAAAAAAAATTCACTTTGATACTGCATATCTCCATATTTATTGATAATAGGTCATGATTGTCTGAATATTTTAGGCTCATAACATAGACAGGAATCTATCAGCCAAGTTTCTGCTGCTGGCTCTGGTACACCTGTATATATTTTTTTATAATTCTCACATACATTGATTAAGCTACTTAACATGGGTCAGGGGGCTATGTGCAAGCAATTTCAAATGTGTGGCTTCAAAGCCGTAGCTGCAAGTAGGCCTGTTTAATATTTATATCAAAGGTATAAGTTAAATTTATAATTAACAAATACTATGTATACTGGAAATAATCACGCTATTAATTCAAGGATTAACCATGAGGCTTTTTAAAGCATTTATCCTTCAGTACCTGCACTAAACCATCATTTTTTTTTAAAGTTCTTAACTTTTTTTTGCCACTTCATCGACAATTAAATTTCTATCTAAATTACTATTATAATAAATGTATAAACATCGCTATTAAAGATAACAAATATTATTGTATAAAATACATTAACGTACTAAATACGTACGTAAATACTGACATAATAATTTATTTATTTGATGCACTAGTCTAGTCACTAGGTAGTCTAGTGTCATGACGCTTGATCTGCAGATTTTTGGTTCAAGCCTTGTTTCAGAACGCTAGCAAGTTTTTTTTATATCACAGGTACATATTATTTATTTATAATTCAATAATTTATATAAAATTTAAATAATTTCCGCATCTACGATTATAATAAGTAATTTCAGTAGTACTTTACAGTACAGTAATAAAAAATGAGCTCCTCATTTATTTTAATTTTAGTTATAATTGTGGTGAGGCGTATGAAGTTTTTAAAAAGAGTGAAAATTAATAAATTGTGCGAGAAGCTCTAAAAATATGTATTTAAAACATTAAATAAATAAAATACTGTTCATTTTTCTAAAATACTGTTTAATATTCTTCTCAGACTTAAATATACTTTATTTCTTGTAAAAAAAGTTGACAACCCTAACTGAGCCACGCCTCTTTCTTTTGATGTGTGCTCGAAAAACCGACTACCAAGCCAAGTTTGGCAAACGTCTCTACGCACGGCCAAAAAGCCCTGTACACATTGGCCCAAACTTACTTTGGGCCAACCTCGGCCAATGTGTACAAGGCCCTTCGCACCTCGTCGCCTCGTCCAATACTTACAATACCAATACACAATAGCGTAGCTACCGTGGTGACGTCGCAAGTTTGACAGCCGTGAGCTTAGTATTGGTGCAAGTTCTTGACAAAAGAGTTAGTAATGTTTTAATTAAAATGAAAAAGTGATGCAGAATTCTCACCAACTGAAGTTATGATCAGATCATAATCTGCTCTAGATTCAGTAGTTGTGCCGAACCACTTTTTGTATCAAAACCTCGATTTTTAACTGTTATTTTAATTTATTTGCGGCACCAGTTATTAAGTACTGCTATCCACGATACTGTTAATGTTGTTATATGAACATAATCTGGTGTATTAATACAATTTAATGATTACATTTACTTTCGTAATAAATCCAATCCCTGCATGATAATTCCATGGCGTTTAGGAGGTTTGGGACCTAAATATAATGAAACAGTGATATAAATGGTTTTTGCGTAAATAAAAACTGACTTTTTGAAAACGAATTTTTTGACCACAACCTGTTGATCAAAGCTTATATTTTCTTAATGATTGTGTATAATGTTTAGTTTATTACTTTAATATAAAAAAAAAGGTTTTATCTAAGCTACTGTTCTAAAAAAGTTGCCTATACTTTCTGATATAAATGAATGATAAAAACCCATATTTTCGAAAAACACGCCGAAATATGCATCTGCAGTGAATGTTTAGTCTTAAGGAGATTAATATAATTGGCATATTAAAGAAGAGGTTAATTTTTAAATAGAAAGTTTAATCAAAATCTGACAAGAAAATCATGTAACTGAAGTAATTATATACACTACCACCTACCTACCACCTTTATATTCCATTGTAACAGCGGTTGGTTTCTTCCAGAAGCCGGTTCATAATGTCTGCTCCATACATTAATCTGTTCCTATATAAGCTGTATTTTAGTAGGTATTCATTAGGGTGTCCCGTCCATGTATGAGAAAAAAAAATTTTGAGCTACACAATTGCAAGAGTTATCAAAATTTGTGTAATTTTACACAAATTGCGAAAAAGGTAAAAAAACTGGAATTTTTTTGTCATCTTGAGGGCTCTAGCGAGCTTTGAAGTTTTGAAAATTTTACGTTTTTATAGAGTTAAACTGTTTGCCTTACTATAATAAAAAAATCATGTTTAAAAGGTATTTTATTATTGAAATTAATAAAACAAAGCATAAGAAAATAAAATAAACAAAATATAGATTATAATTAGTGACAAAAACTAAAAATTTTAACTAATTTTTGTGCCCAAAATTTGGCATTTCTGCTCGAGATTGCATCCTGGTGCTAATAAAGCCATCTCTAGAAATAACGTCAATTACATTTTATGAGGCGTCTGTTATATTCTCTGGGACCCAAAATGCAACCGTCTAAGGTCAAGAATAAATGACAAAGGGGTAACTCATTGACATGCAGCATAAAAACACATCATTGTAACGGTCTCTCCATTCCTCTAAATATTGAATCAC
>JADDOH010008194.1:0-33516 GCA_016648135.1 Agrypnia vestita
ATTTAGCCACAAAATCTGTCGAAACCAATTTAATTGTGCACTCCTTTTATCACTTATCAACATCCACGTCCCAGCAAGAGCTACTAGAACACAGTGCATCTTCCACATTCCTGTAGTTCGTACCAATTAAGGATTACGCTCCCCCGTAGTGAGAATGTGCCGAGTCTACAACGACTTGTTCACCGACATCGACATCTATCATGTGTCTCTATACCACCTAAGATCACAAGTGAACATAATTCTGCGACGCAACATTGAATTAATACTTGATTAACTGAATATTGATTCATTACTGCAATGCAAGATATAAATAAAGTTAGGCAATACGTATACTTTATTATTAATCAATAATTAAACAATATATATACTTTGTTATTAACTTTACTATGTTCTAGTCACTACTGTTACAATTGATGTCTTTTATTTTAACATGCTTATATTATTATTATGTACTACTTCAAAATTATTTCTATGTGAGATGTGTTAGGATATAAGTTAATATGTTAATTACTAACTATTTACACTCTCATATATTTATATATATCACTTTTTTATATCTGTTAATATTTCCAAATAAACAGATTTTAAAATAACATTCTATATTATAGGTATCTACACGTCTCCTATTAGCGAAAATAACTAAGTTTTTACATATCTACATATTTATAATTTCGCGCAAAAACGCCCGCAGCCGTCACTTCGTCTACGTGACTTCAAGCCTCAGTAAACATTGCATTGTGTCTATGGCAACGGTTCAAAGACACGGTGATGGGTACCGAGACGTGACGTCATTTGCTCTGACCGTTGTTTCAGTTAAAATGGGGGATCGCACAATTTTATACTTTTATTTTATTGAGAATCTTATTAATCTCAATGTGTATATTAAAACTGGATCATTTTTTTGAATCCTTATCAAAATGTTCTCTTCTCCAAAATCACTTATTCTTTAATACTGTCATCATGCCTATTCGTGCATCTTTCCTTTACCAGGGCTAATGAACCTTTTTAGCAGAAAGTAATATAGCAATCGCATTGGTGGCTTCAGCGGTCAGAATATCAGTAATTCCAATTGAATGTTGAATATGTACGTACACTGGGTGACCAAATTGTTACAGCAACTGTGCAAAATTTGCATATTAAGAATTTATGTTGAAATAAGGACACGTTACTTTTACTTTAATATAATTTTACTATTACTCTTCATTTTCTCAGATGGTATTCACATAGAATTTAAAGTTCCCATGTAACACTAGATAAATATTTTTTCTTGAAAGACTTGCGTATATTTGCGAAAAATAAATAATACAAAAATTAGTTGAAAGCAATCCTAGAATCACTGGCAGAGACAATACAAAATATTCGAATTATCTTTTTATATAATATTTTTTCTTCGGTGTATTTGAAGAATTTTCTCTGAGAATTTTCTCTTAGAAGCATAGATTGTCAAATTGAAGACTCAATGGCAAAAAATTGTTCAAGTCTTTTTGAGATAATTAGACATTTGCACTTCGCCTTTGAAAAATATGTTTTATTGCTTATTCAAGATTAATTTCACTAGAATATCAAAAAAGAAAAAAAAACGCATTTATGCACAAAAAATAAAAATATACCAATTTTCCCTAAAAAACGTAGATAACAACCATTTTTTCGCCTCTGGAACTCATTTTTAATAGAATAACATCTTTTTAAAATTGGTAAAACACGTACATCAAACAACCCTTCAAATGCTATCCGTTTTTACCACCCATTATCCAAAATAAAAAATACCTGGCATGTTAATTAATAATACAAAACATGGTATGTACCATTTAAAATTATTGAAAAATAATATATAAGTACATATTATAATAGTCTTCAAATAAACAAACATATGACAGTACTGCCAGAGTAAAATTTATATTAACCATAAATATTTCAATCAAATTAAAAGGCGTGTTAATTTCAGAATGATGGCATTAACATGTTATTATTGAAGATAACATGTTATTCCCATTAGTAACTGATTTGGTTTTTATGAAAAAGTGTAGTTAACATGTTCATCTCTATGAGTTGAACATGTTCTAATTATTTTTAAGTTCTGAACTTATTTCAGAAATGTTAGTTAACAACTTCTTGCCATGGGGTCTTCAATTGTTCGTTGATTGTTTTTCCCGCCAGTATTTAACACGATCCCCGCTAACACACACCCTATTTTTGCCACGGTGTTGCAAGCGAATATTTATCAACACACTAAAAGTTACAGGTCGCCTCAGTGACATTAGTCCTGATGGCGGACCCTGCAATAGTCAGGAAATGAAGGGCGAAATAGCTCAAAAATCTCTGCACGTGCTCTACAATGGCTCTACGGTACAAAGGAAGCAGTAGCACGCTTTGAATAGGTTGAGTATGCAGTCGATGCACATGTATCCAACACAATGGAGACTAATAAACTTGGCATTTCTCTGAACTCGCTTCCTGGAAGACTCCACAGGGTGACTTTAAAGGCTGAGTATACGAATTTTCAGATTTTAAATATTAGTCCTATTTTACTTTTAGTTTCAAAATAGTGAGAATGTTTATGTCCAGCACACTCCGCGTATGCATCTCTACTTTTTTTTTAATTGAAAGAAAACCCGCATGAAGGACAGTTGTTACAGAGTTAATAGTGAAGTAGCCCGGCATTCGTTGTCTATTATACTATTAGTTGGACACAGGGTGGCACCTGTCAATACAAAAGCAAACGGGCACCCTGTGAGACGCTGACACGGCGGCGCGCGCATCACGCGAACTGGATCCAGATACACTCGCGTAGTTCTCATTCGCAACGCTTTAACTCGTTCTGAATTTATAGTCATGTAATATTCTAATATGTCATCGAATAAATCAAGTGATCTCATGTAAGTAGGTACTTGTATTGCCCAGTGCAATCTAATATCTTAATCCTCACTTTAAGCCATGTTGAATACTGAAATATCTGAACGCAAATTATGTTCCAAATTACGGCTACATTCACTAGAAACACACAAGAAATAGTGTTATTGAAAGAAAAGTGTATTCATTTAATTCGTGTTAAGTGACTTTGTCTATTTAATAATGAATTAATCACTAATTAATAAATCGCTAATTAAATTCCGGTGTTTTCATTTGCCTCCTAAAGTCACGACCCGTGTGTGTACGCGACGCGAATTCACCGCGTACGTGGGGGATTGGGATTACGGTCGGGAAATAGGATAAGGAATAGGGAGGGTTAAAAGGAATAACGAGAAGAAAAATGGACTGTATTGGGTCGAGAAAGGGAGAGACGTTTCGACTCACCGTTTTGTCTCTTGGCGTCCTTCCAGATGTCACCTCACCAAAAAACTGTTTCACTCGGCTGGCCACCAACGTTCGTTACTGCCGAAGTCCGGCGGTGACGAGGTTATAGAATGTTTATAATATGCACAATTAAACACAAGACGAAAATTGGCGCTTTAACTACGAGATAGTGAGATTATCGAAACGAAAGGTAAAACGAAAGGTGAAAGGTTGAGGGTAGGATTAATTTTCGAAAAAAGACCAATCAGTGTTGCCACATAAGAAAAAGAACAATATTCTGTAAAGAATCGATTTCTGTGCCACCATGACTATCATAAATATCAAACATATTGACATTAAAAAAAAAAATTATTTGTATCTACTTATATTTATTAATTACACCTACATGCTTCGGAAAACTTTTCCATCGTCAGGGTGTTTTATAAATATCAAAATATCAAAATGAATGATGTCTCTTATTTTTTGTTATTCTAAATTATTTGAAAAATTATTTTTAAATATTACTGTTGAAGTTCAAAATTATTGGAAAAATTTATAGAATTACTAATACTTAGCTTAATTTAATTGATTGTTAATAATATTTATAATAATAAATTAAATACTTTAAATAATTCGACACCTAATTTTTTAGATCTAACACTTATTGAAAATATTAATAAAATTGAATTTAAAATTAATAGAAAGCCAACCTTCACAGACACCATTTTACATAGAACATATAATCTATCACATAAAAACTCAGGTTTTCTTTCAATGATACTGTCTTGTCAATCGTGACGATGGAAAAGTTTTTCCAAAAAATTTAGGTGTAATTAATTAATAAGTAGATACAAACAAATAATAAAAAAAAAAATATCTAAAAATTTAACTAAGTAATGTGACACAAATATCGCGGCAGTTTCTCAACAGTGCTTTAGAATTATGGTAAATTTCTAAACGTCCAAGTCACTAAGAAATTAACATACCTACTTAATACAGAAACTCGTCTGGCAATAAACGTCCTCATAATAGTGATTCATTTTGTACGCAATGTAAAATTTAATAAAGACTTAAATTCATCCAACGACTAAAATAATTATCCCCGAAACAGGGGTGGAATAAAACCTACTTTTTTTTTTTTAATAATTATCACTCGAAGTGACTGTAAGACATAAATGAAACACTTAAACTTAATTAAAGTTTTTATTGACTTCACAAAAAGTCACTGGACACGAACTCAATCAGAGCACTGTTCTTAAATTTACGGTTACCTAATGTCTCTAGAATATTTCACACAATAATCATTACACTGTCTCAATTCGCACTAATTAACGCTGTTCATATCGCTTCGATCACTGTATGACAAAAATTTATATACGTGGTAGTCTTTCACGGGTGGTATTGGCGAACGTCACATTGTGTGAAGCGATCACTTAAGCCAGCCGTATGACAGATCGTAAAGCCCTATGGGCACCCGGAAAGACTTCCATCCCAACATTCCCCGTATAAAAAATAGCTTCGTCTCTGTGAGACATCTATAATATATCTGAATTATATTCCATTTTATATATACAGGGTTATTTGTAAAACATTAATAACCTCGCAGAACTATATTGTACCTTGATTATGAGTCGAAAATGTTCAAGCTATTATGACCTAATATCAATAGTTATGGAGATATGCGACATCAAAGTTTGCATTTTTTTTTCAATATTTCTGACTTATTTGTTGTACATTGTTGGACTATCATTACAGTAACTTATATCGAATATGAAAAATGCATTCCCTTTAATACAAGTCAAATAAAAAAATAAAAACCTTCGAATTCCAATTGGAAAACATTCCAATTGGAATTTTTTCAGGGTTTTTATCATTTTATTTAACTTGTATTGGAACGAATGAATTTTTCGTAATCGATATATGAGTTACTGAATGATAGTCCAACGTTTTTCAAAAAATAAGTCAGAAATATTGAAAAAAAAATGCAAACTTTGATGTCGCATATCTTCTATTGATATTAGGTCATAATAGCTTGAACATTTTCGACTCATAATCAAGGGAGGAATATAGTCCTGCGAGGTTATTAATGTTTTACAAATAACCCTGTATATTCCATTTACGACTTCGCTTCGTCAATAGATCAAACTGTGCGCTTTATTGGCTTGGCCTATTTGGTTGGGCCCGTGACTGACGACGGAATGCGAACCCGCAGTTTGAGGACCGCTGGGATGCTGAGCGGTAATCTGGTCACTCGATCCAGACGTCAGTTGCTGCTGTTATGTATGACGATAAATTATCCCATCCAAAAATGGCAAATGGATGTCATCAAATACACCAACCGTGAAAATAAACATCTACAAATACTAATGCGACGATTCATCAGCGTTCAAAAGCTTCGAATCGAAAATATAAGTTCATGGATGATTGAACATTTTCGATTCATTATCGAGGCAGGAATCCACATAAGAAACCCATTATATTCAAGAACACATTCGTGTTGTGAAGTTGCAATTTTTTCAGAACAAGGTTAATCAAATTTATTAATCAATTAGAAAGACATGCAGAAAAATCAAATCAACGAAAAAATATTTGGCTGCTACCGGGATTCGAACCACGGATCTCCTTCCTATTCGGGCCAGGCGCGTTATCCAAATACGGTATTTCGTGATTTGTCTTAAAGTATAACTTAAAATAATAATTAATTTCAAATTTACGGTTTGTAACTTTATTAATATTCAGCTTTTTTTATTACTTTATTACAGTTTTTTTTATTTAATGTCTGTTTTGCACCGTAAGAAAATATATTTAATGTATGTTCGATCTTACGATATGAACAGAACCAGATTTAACTGAACTCACCTACCTTCTCCCACATCTTTCTATAGTGCACGCTCTACCAAAATCTCGTATCTATGACTTTTAAACATTACTGCCTTGAATGCTTTGTTGCTTATGTGCTCGAATTGGAAGACCAGTATTACGGGTATCGAATTTGTTGACCACAGAGTCGAAACAGACCTGGAGGAGGAACATTCTCAATAGTGGTGAGTCGGCCATTTTATCCTGTTCCCTTCCCCCCCAATACAGTCCACAATCGTTACGATTAATAATTCTCCCCTAGTTCTCATTACATCCTTCACAGCCCTCAATTTCCGCGATTCGCGTTGGGACCAGATAGGTATCTGCCTGTGAAAATATCCGATATGAGAATATATTCAAAGAAATTATCACTCTTGGCTCTACAACCCCTTGTGGGTCTTGGCCTCCTCAAGAGTCTTCCTCCACTCATATCGGTTTTTGTACCAGCTTTCTCCAGTTCAGAAGCTCCAAGGCAGGTATGTCTTTGAGGAAGTTGTCGCTCTATCTCAATTTTGGCTTTCCTAAGCTCCTTCGCTCTTTCGGGCTTGAGTTCAGCAGGGATTTTGGTGCTTGATGCTCGGCCATTTTCTCCACATGACCCAGCCACCGAAGTCTTCCCAGATTTATAAATTTGGTGATGTTTAGCTCCTTAAACAACGAAATTTTCCTATTTTCTTATATTTATAATTATTGGTTGATGCATAAGTAACGTCGTATTTTTAGGTATACTGTGGTATATTTTTTTCACCAGCTATGTTAACAGATGTTGTCTTTGTATAAAGGAGGGTTACTTCTAACATTTTTTCAGTTTACCGTTAGCGGTTGAGCTATAAAAAACCCTTATGAATTTTTAAAATGTTGGAAAAAATAGTGCATATTCGACACTGTTTACTTTTCGAATTCGATAAAAGACACAGTGCAGCTGAGACAACCAAAAATATATGTGACGTGTACGGCAAAGGTGCTATCAATGTTCGAAACAGTCAACGATGGTTTGCTAAATTCAGATCTGGGATATTTATTATAGATGTCTCACAGAGACGAAACTGTATTTTTTTTCAAGGAAGAGTAGGTATAGAAGTCTTTTTTGGGTGGCCATAGGACTTACGACCTATCGTACGGTTGGCTTAGGTGATCACTTTACACATATGTAACGTCCACCCATGATAGAATACCATGTCAATTAATTTTTTGGAAGTTGTATATATTAAATTTTTGCGCCACGTTTCACATGTGAGTTCTAACGACCCCCTAGCGGCTAGCACTAAAGCATTTTCTTCCCCTAGAATAACTGTAGATGTCGCTAAACGAAACATATATATTGATTTTGGAGTTTTTTAGCTATATACTTTACCTTGTCTAATGTGATTCATCCGAATTTCTATCATTGCACTAGTATACGCCAGAAATATTATTTTCAATTTATTAAACTCCTATTTTTATCAGTATTTTCATGGGTGGAAATGGCGAACGTTTCATATGTGTAAAGTGATCACCTAAGCTAACCGTACGATTGGTCGTAAGTCCTATGGCCACCCAAAAAAGACTTCCATACCTACTCTCCCTTGAAAAAATACAGTTTCGTCTCTGTGAGACACCTATAATATACAGTAATTGATTTTTGATGTCCCTGTGACAAACAATCCAGTTCTGTTTTGAAAAATTTGGACATACTCAAAATATTCAGATCTGGGAATTTATCAACAGCTGATGAAGAAAGTTCGGGACGCCCTTCAACCACCGATGATGATGTCCTGAAACCCATACTCGAAGCTCATCCCCATCAAAATACCAGGAACATCGCATTGAAGATAAATGCTGAAACAAACTTTGAACAGATTCAAAAATTAAAGTCAGCACTCCTAATAATACGACCCGAACTTATCAATCCCAAGGGTGTCTTTCACCATAGCAATGCGCGGCCACATTCTGCGATGATAACACAACATAAATTAAAGGAGCTAAATTGGAAAGTTTTAAAGCACCCACCTTATTCTCCTGATTTAGCTCCCTCTGATTTTCACCTATTTTTATCCTCACAAAATTATTTAAATGGAAAAAAAAATAATACAATGGAGGAGGTGAAAAAAAACAGCACTAGACACGTTATTTGCATCGAAACCTGAAAGTTTCTATTCAAATGGCATTAAAAAGTGACCAGAAAGATGGGAAAAAGTCATTTAAAATAATGGAAATTATGTAATTGACTAAATTAATAAAGTTTATTCGAAAAAATTAATTTGTTTTCTTGAAAAAATATATTTTGCATAATACATTATGTAAATTCGTAGCATGACAAATAAATTTCGCGCAGCAAAATATGAAGTTACATATCTTATAATAATGGCGCAATGCATTTTAGCAATTGTGGCGTCTGGCTGCAAAACCGCCACGTTGCATATATATGAAATGTTCAGGAATCAAAAAAAACATTTTAAGTATTTCCCTTACACATTTTCCTGTTTTTTATTATTTTACTTGATACATATTAAGGATGTGTTAAAATCTGCATACCAATTTTAAAGATTTTCTTTGTTGTTTCCGCAATATAAAGATATATTGATTGCAAAGTGGCGGTTTTGCTACCCACCGCCGGTCGATTTTGTCGATAGAGTCGTTTTTGCTACCGAACGATCGCGAGAGGCGCGCTCGTGGACGATCACGTGTCGACTTGCCGACTTAACTCATTGCGAACAATACTGCCATTGAAAATTAAACAATGAAATATATTATTTTATAAATATTTTATTTGTGATTAACAATAGATGCAAAAATATTTTAAGAATTAAAATTTACTGCATGTTTTGAGTAAGGAATATGGATTAAATATATTTTAGATAATATGTAAATAATGAACCAACAATCATGGAAACAAAAATATTTTTAGATTTAACAATAATTCCGTATCACTTCTCGAGACCTTTACTACGACACCAAATTTAACAATGATATAATATATTTTTAAATAGGCAATTATTTCATCGGCGATTAACGGAGTTTATAAAAATATTTTAATGATTAAAAATTGATCTTCGAGTACAAAAATTTAATAACTTAAGCACAAAGTTTTAATTATTTTAAAAACTAAAAACAATAATCTTAAGAATTAAATAAGAGTATGGAAATAAAAAAATAAAATATATGATCATACCTGTATACCTATATAGGCTGTCTTATAGTAAGTAGTAAAAATTTTACAAGTGGGTTTCTGTCTTAATAAAGAGTCGAAAATGCTCAAGCAACCATGACCTAATATCAAAAGTTATGGAGATATGCAATATCAAAGTTTGCATTTTTTTTCAATATTTCCGACTTAGTTTAAGCAAAAAGTTAAACTATCATTACAGGAACTTAAATTGATTATGAAAAATTGATACAAAAATCGAAAATATTATTTTTTACGAGGTGTACACTATGTAACAGAGCTAGTCCACAATACAGTTGCCGGCAAACTTCTTGAAATTCTTTGACGTGGTGGGGGAATGCGCAGAAGACGAAATTTGGGTCTCTTTGGTGGAAAGGTAGATGCGCAAAATTCCCCCCACTACGCCGTAGAATTTCAAGATGTTTGCCGGCTACTGTACCTGATAGGTAGATTTCTACTTTAATTATGATTCGAAAATTTTGAAGCAACCGTGACCTAATATCAATAGATAAGGAAATATGTGACATTAAAATGTGCATTTTTTTTTCAATATTTCGGATTTATTTTTTTAAAACGTTGTACTTTTACTACAGTAACTTATATCAAATATAAACAAATTATTCCCTTTTACACAAGTTAAGCAAAATAATAAATACCCTGCAATTCTAATTGGAAAAAATAAAATTGGAACTTTTGCAAGATTTTTATAATCTTATTTAACTTGTACTGAAAAAAATTAATTTTTCGTAATTTATATAAGTAACTGTAAATATAGTTCAACTTTTTGTAGAAAATAAGTCGAAAATATTTTTAAAAAAATGCAAACTATTATTGTTAGCTCATGATTGCTTGAAAAATTTCGACTCATTATCAAGACAGGCAATTAATTTCGTTTATAAAAAATTCATGCACTGCAATACAAATGAAATAAAATAATAAAAACCTTGTGAAAATTTCTATTTTCAATTTTTGCAAGGTTTTTATCATTTTATTCGACTTGTATTAAAGCGAATGAATTGTTCATAATTGGTATAAGTTACTGTAACGGTAGTTCAACTTTTTCACTAATTTAGTCCCAAAAAATTACAAAAACGTTTATATAAAAATTTCATCCTTTTCATATCATAAATCTGTTTAGATCTTATTAGATTATCTTATTTCACCCAGAGTGTAAAGTCTCGTACTTCTAGCTACGAGACACCTTGATAATATTAGGTAACATTTGCCGGGCAACGGCTAGTACAGACGATAGCCAATTGCAGATGCCAATGGCCGCGCAGCAGCCACTTGCGGCCTCGCGGTCGCCAGTATAACCGTTTGCAGGGCCTAGCAGCAAGCAATCGGTGAATAAATTTAAAAATTATTTAAATTTATTCACTTCAATACAAATCAAATAAAATGATGAAATATTTACAGAAACTGAAACTGAAGGCGATAATGATAATGATGATGATGAAGATTTTATGCTGATGGTGTATGTTATGTTAGATACAATAAATACTTATTTTTGTAAGTTAACTTTATTTTACCTATAATAAAATAAATTTATAGTAAAACCAATCGCAAGGTCTTTAAAGTGTCAACAAAAATATTCAAAAATGTGCACAAAGCGGACTTTTTAATGTGATAATTCTTTCCTATTTCGCTTTTGAAAGTTACATTTATATCCATCCTTGTTTACTTCATGCTTTAGTACACTGTCTTTTGGTAATAAAAGATGTCTACTTCTAGTTTTTATGTAAATATTTAAGGTAATCAAAACACGCGTTATCTGCGACAGACGACGTTTCTCCATATTAAAAATCTCGTAGCGGGGCTCCATTCTGATTGGTCCGAGTGAATAGTGTCGGTTCTGCATCCCACTTTGCGGCAACGTGGCGGTTTTGCTACTCACCGTTATATTTAAGGACGATTTTGAAGGGCATGGAAGCATATTTTCTTATATTGGAAACTTGCAGAATGTGCAGAATAGGATACAGATCATTAATCAATCAAAACATGAAAAATGGTTTTGTATGGATAGTGGCGGTTTTGCATCCAGACGCCACAATTGTTGTAAGCGAGGGCTTTTGCAGATTAAATTAAATCCTTGCAAACTCATTACTTCAAGTCCAATTTATTATCCCCCTGTCGCATTTAACCTCCAGGGACTGGTTCTAAATCCAAGTGAAAAAGTTATCATTTAGATAATTAATCCACATAATTTGATAAAAAAAATTGCTGCTTCTTTTGTCTACGTTTTACCTGTGAATTGAATTTCATTAGCACCGAAAAATATTTTATAATATTTCTCCAAGAATTAATAAAAAATCTATTCACTGCCACTGGAACAACCAAGTTATGCAGCCATGAATGCGGCATTTTCGTACACTTCTTTTTCTGCATATTTTCACCTGGACGATGAGTTGGTTAAGACCGTACTTTGGTCTTTTCATTATAAATCCGAGATATTCAAACTTTCTTATCTTGATGGTCAGCAGCGCTTCTCGAACTTTTCCGTACGCCGAAGGACTTCAGCATTCACAACTCTATCCACCCAGAGAACTTCCAGTGTGCATTTATAGAGCCACGTCTCAAAAGCCTCGATTTTATGGATTAATTCCACGCATCCACCCCATATAAAAGAATAGCGTAATATAACATCGAACAACAGGTATGGCGCCAAGAATTGTGGCTCTCAGGGTCAACGAAATATATCACGTGACATGCAAGAATTTTCGGTAAATTTTATAATTAATTAAAAACGTTAGACATTTTTTTATATTTTTTTTATTATTACATATAAAAATAACAAATACAAAGGATAAACATACAAATAACAACAGTATAATGTGCCATTTTTAAGACCCTACCAAGCCACTTTTCGTGGCTTGTTGGTAGTGATCGATTTGCTCATCTAGAAACATAATAGTTAAAAATTTGTTGATATTTATAATTAATATTTACAATCGGAACAACTCTTCTTTAAGCATAATTTTATACAGATACCTAACTAATAATAATATTCATACATAAACTCCTGACCGAGTAGCCACTTTCTTATTTTGCCCTTATTACATGAATATTCGCATTCAAGTTCTGGCGGTAGTTAATTGAAAATTCTAGGAACTATATGTTCTAGCGTTCTACTGCCATATTTGTTACTTATTCTAGGTATGATTAATCTCTCATTAAAGGTGAAACGCGTATTATGCTTATGTACGAGGGGAGCTTTGAATTGACTACTACTATATTTGAAATCAATTTCAGATTAAAGAAGATGGCTAAGCGACTTTATTTTGTAAAAAAATGCAATTAAATCCTTTTATTTCATTACTTTCTGTGTCCGAAGATTTAGATTGGGTGTTTTTATACGATCATAAAACATTATTGTCCGCGGAAACTTCCATACGAATTGTTTCCAACGCTGTCTTTAAACCCGCCGGCTCCCTGGAGGCGATAAAATCGAACGTTTTCCACAGTGAAAGAAAATTGCTAACAATTATTTTCACGAATCGACGTTTTCATTAGACGTTGTAGTCTAATGAAAACGTTGTTCAAGCAAATGGATGTTAGCTTTCTACCATTTTCCACGCCAAGCTGTGATCAATTAGTACTAAAGTTAAGTAGACAAAACTTTAGATAGAGAAGGAATTACACACAATCGATAGTTTCCCAGCACTCTGGAAGTTATATAATAAATTGGAAATTACTAAATGGGTCTATAATTAACAGTGGAAATTGCGACTAGATTCGCGAAACGTCCGGAAAACCGAAACTGTATATAAGCGGGACGACACCCTCACTACACAGTTAAGGTACTGATACACATGCTTATTTTTGAGCATGCTCATTAGCATACTCTAAACTATTTTATTATTCTCGTTATTATTATGCTTATTTTAAGCATGCTCGTGAATGAGCATGCTCAAAGCTAACAATCAAACACATATGCTTGTTATTGGCATGCTCTTGTCATAGAATAGAGATGCTCTTGTTCAAAATGGAAACTTTGCAAACTGAAATAAAAAATTCAAGTGAATCAATAAATCAAAACCATTTCCCAAGTTTCCATCCAAGTATTTTTGATTTTAGTTTTTATAATTTTTATTGTAAGATTTGAGTCAGTCATGTATTTTAATAAAGTTTCATAAGCATTATTTCTTGCATATTATTTTTATACAGCGGTGAACGAGTATTCCACCGACATTTGTGTTTTGTCAACTCCCCAACGCGCCATATTTGTTTCATCTGTCGCGGACTGAGAAGATCGCATCGATAATCGATACTAGCCGCGAATGACATTAGCATGCTCATAAGCAAGCCTGTTCACACATGCTCAAAAGATACCCCTTCCGCCTGCAAATCAAATGAGCATGCTCATAAATCAACCGGCGGTTGATTTTTGAGCGTGCCAGTTTTGAGTATGCTCATTAATAGCAATGTGCGTAGACACATACTGCTAAGTAGCAATAGATCAAGAAGCTCAATACTGCGCATGCTCACGTGCCACTAATGAGCACGTGTATCAGTACCTTTACTGCTTTTTTGTGACGGAACGCGATCTCATAGAAGCAAATGAATTTTGATTCCGTTGGATTGAACATACGTAAGTATTTGTAACGAGTGTTAAATTTGTCGAATTATATAAAAAAATGAAAATAAAATAAAGTAATACTCTGTATTACATATATATAACATATATATAACAATTTGAAATTATAAGAGACCCAATTAAAGAAAATAACAGTATAAAAGAAAGACAAAATTAATTGTGTTGTTGGTCAGCAAAAAATTGACAATAAATCATCTTCACGTAGCCTTTTAGTGCACTGAAGATTTCCTATTTAAATAAACTTTTATTTTAATTTAAAAATTGGCCAATAGATTAATAAATAAAATAAAATATTTTAATAAACAATCGAAAAATTGAATTAGCATTCAAGTATCTTTAACTCTACACGATAATAATTATTGTAATAACACAATGCTTTCGCAAATAAAACCAATAAGGGACGCACAAGATTATTTTGTGAACAAAGATGTTTATTTCAGAATTCTTCGTTGATGTTAAGTATTGCCTCACGTACTGTGATTGTATTAAGAGATAATTGCAAAATATTACGCTCTTATTTATTACTAATTCTTGGTATTGATGAAGGTCAACATTCTCTGTGACTTTGACTTAAATTAAATTGAAATAAGTTAGGAACAGACGAAAAGTTTGGAGATTTAATGCCTTTTTGATGTGTTTGTAAACAACACAATGTAAGATTTAATTCAAAACTTATTTATTAGGCGTTAATAAAAACAAAAAAAATATATACTTCACTACCCCAATAAATAAAGGCCAACTTCTAAGGCATGGTATCCTAAAAAAAAACAAAAATGATCATATTTCTTCAAGAATTAATAAAAGCTCATTTTTATTAAAATAGAATTGTTTCAGAACTCTTCCAGCGGAGATAAAAGGAAAATCTGATTAACCTTTCGATCTACTAGTGCGCCCTGAAATACGTTGAAGTTTTATAAAGTTTTATAATGGAAAAAGATAGAATTTTTTAAATATATATTTTCCACCTGAAGTCAATTTCTGGTATGTCAATATCGTCTGGTTTATAAAATGTAGAACGCGCGCGTTTCCGATTTAAAAAGCTTGCTTATACGATTATATAGAGATGGTTAAATCGTTATTTTAACCGGTTACACACGGTACAGTTATTTGTCGAATTGCGAAAAATCAGTTACCAATCAACGACATAATCAGATAAATAACAAAGAAAGTACCTACGTCAAATATTAGACCATTGACCATGAACGTTCTGTTCGTCAGTAGGGTTAATTTGTATCCTTACATATTTCAGCCTAACCACAAATAGTGAGTATCAGTACAGAATATGTATTTACACACCTGTTAACCTAATACGTAAAACTCAAGAAAATATAAATAACATTTGAATATTGCTTACTGCATTATCTCAAAACATACTCTTTGGAGATGACCAACATTAGTTATGATAAAAAAAGAAAAAATATATTAAAAAAAACACTATTTATTGAAATATCAACGTTTTTCGAGGCCCAATTGTTCATTCATTGGGATACAATGTATACGTTGAAAACTTGAATTGGAAGTATAGACATTAACAGAATCAAAAAATAAACAAATGTGAATAAAAAGTAACTATTTGTAAAAAAGATAAGCTTGTTTATAATATTTAATTTCCAAAAAAATGTATTAATCCTACTGTAATTCTACATTATTGTATATAAAATTTCTAAACCCTTATAAGCTTAAAAAATACTTCGTTTCCAAAAGATGATTAGAAAATTCAGTACAGTTATTTCTATTTAAACACTACAAGTGCTCTTTAATTCCAATATCAAAACTTTATCTTTATAAAAATGATTGGAATCATTACTTATTTAAATGTTATAAAAACGTTATCACTAAAACCAGAGTTTTAAACTATTAAATTTGACCGACATTTTTATATTAATTTTGATGATTTATTTAAACAAGTGTCTGAGTGAATATTCTAATGACAATTAGCGTGAATTAAAGAACATTTTTCGATTAAATTCATGATCTTTTGTATTAAATAAAAGTTTTAATTGTTTTAGCTTCCACATCTACGATCGCTATTATATTTACACGTACTTTATTGCTTTAACTGCTATTTGAAAAACAGTTTTAAATCAAATACTGATGACTTACTCAAAATAATATTTCCAGTTTCATCTCGTTCGGCTTCTCTTTAGCATGCAAAAGTGCAAAGTTCTTTGAGTTCGAGCTTCCAACACAGCATCCCATGCATAGCATTAGCATATAAATATATCATTACCCAGGAGGAGAAAATCTAGCATAATGAATGGTACACTAATGCTCATAAATTTGGCAAACCGCTTCGTGGAGCCTGAACTGAATTTTAATGTGAAATTAACACGTGGTATTTACGGTCATTTGAGGAGGCTGGGACACGGGGCTGTTGCGCAGCTGATGATGAACTGTGACTTCTCAACTGTCATGTGCTCTCAACCCAAATGCGACCTGTCTCCGACATGATTCACCCATTTAACAGCTGGTCAAATCTAACGCCTTTGTAGCAGGCAGGCGCGTGCAGTGGGAGGTATATTTTGGAAAAAAATAGAAATCAAATATTTACGCTTCAGATTTTAATGATATATCAAAATATGAATGCTATGATAACAATTGTGTTAGAAATATTAGGAAATATATGTTGTATTCCAATTTTTTTCAAATAATTGGTTACGCAAAAAGCACGCCCCTGGCAGCAGGTACCATATGAGGACTGTTTTATTTATACAATATGTTCTTACTAACTTACTTACCAGACAGAGAGGATATAGCGCCACACTCTTCTGTCCCGACATACAACTCTCGCCTCATCCACATTCATACGTCTTCGCATGCAAGCCCGTTTGCTGGGGCTTCTCAACTCACGCCAGCTCCAGACTTCGCTTACAATATGTTCTGAGAACACAATTAATGGATTTTGTCCACAGAAGGATCGTTATTAAGATATATTACAGATGTCTCACAGACACGAAGCTATTATATAGAAAATTATGCACGGAAGTCTTTTTTTAATTTTTAATTTTTTTTAATTGCATAACATATTGCTCCATTTACTATGCAAGTTATAACTTGGAGTGAGTACCTATATGGAGGCGATCCTCTGCTTGATGCTTTCAATGCTATCTTTAAATACATTGACATGGTCGCTCAGTTCATTTAGGAGTTGCACACTACGCGTTATGCCGTGCTTATTCATTACATCCGTCCTGCATTTTGGGACATGAAATAGCGTGTGACCTCGATTTCGCAAATAATTATTTGGTACAAACTGGGCATAATTCTCTAGCAAGTTCGGAGCGTCAATTACATTTCTTAAAATTTTAACCCCCAACATGACTAGGCCCTCCTGTCTGCGCGACTCGAGGCTGCGGTAGTTGCATTCGTTCATGAATGTAGGATATTCTCCTGTTCTGCACTTTTTACTTTTCTGGGTGGCTTACGACCTGTCTTAACGGTTGCTTAAGTAATCAATTTACACAATGTAACGCTCCAGATTCCACCCACATCTATCAAATTTGAAAAGCTCCATATATGTTATTTAATGTGATGTTTTCGTCCTTTGACTTTAAGGCTAGAACCTTGTAAGAAATTGAGAATCCAGATAAACTCGATCTTTCGCTTCAAAATAATATATTGACTTGTAACAATGGAGGTCATGCGACAATATATATTATGTATTCAGAAAGCTAACATGTTTTTACTGACGAGGTAGTTGAATTGTAAGAGGGCGCGTCAATATGGCGCCTCCCTTTTAATACCCATTCTCTCTCGCATACTGTCTGTCTCTCTCATGCATTCCAACAGACTTTTATCCAGATACATTACATTTATGTACCTCATTTATATTATTTGAAACAACAAAACTATCGCCATTGATCTATGGTTGATATTTTCGTCATATATAATGTATCTAAATTAATATTATCCCTATGTGGACGAAATCCAGTGTTTGTTTTCTAAGACATATAAAATGGAACTGGCTCAACGAAGTGAGCATATGAATGAGTTGTGTAATCAAAATCATTTTATTCAGTGGTATTAGTGGTAGTAAATTCATTATATGAAGGAAGAAAAAAAGATAACCTCAAATTTTGTAAGTGAAAAAAGTTTGACAAATGCAGCTTTAAATTTTATACTTGTATCATTTCCCGCTTTCGCACGTGTAAGTATCAATTAAAGTATTTTCATGATGAACTTTATTTATTTCCAATGATATTATTTGCATAATTCAAAAGCTTTGAAAGGGCGAAAAGGGTAAATATTATGATTTATTTTCCGCTTGCCTCTGCATCAAATGTTTAATGTTTCAATATAATCCTGATGAAACAAAATAAATGTGAAGCGTTTCAGTTCATTTTAATTTATATCCGGTAGTGAAAAGATAAATAGTGAAGAGATAAAATATAAATAAAAGAGATTTGACTCACTTTTGTGAATATGATTGGTTTTGATGATCAGCGATCGTAAGCTGTGAATTTTTTTATAGATATTGATGCTATACAGTTTTTATAGATATTGATGTATACAAACATTTTAGAATACAGATGAATCACGCACCACACAATGTTGATGAAATATTAATCTGTATCTATAAACTAGGGTTGTAACGGAACATCCCCAAAAAATCGTACATCCGCATTCGATTCTGCATGTTTTAACGGAGTTTTAAGTTTTAACGGAGGTGTATTTGCATTTTGTGATTGCGTGTGACGCCACGCGTTCGTCTCTGGCGAGTTCAGCCGACTGACTGATCCTTTTCATCTGACGACGAAGAGGATATAGGAAATGACAGCCAATAGCAACCTCATCATATGGAAATCGTTAAAATATGATTATAATAATCAAAACTGGCTCCCACTAGATGGAGACTTTATTATGGTGGAAATATAATACTTAATTTCAATCCCTTGTTCCCATTGTGCGCGCTTATTTATCGCAGGCGCTAAGGTCAGTTCCAACTGTTTAGTGGAGCCGGTAATCGCTTAAAAAGTGACAAAACTACAAAACTGTTGTTATTAAATGTAATTCGCCTCTTATTAATTTTGATTACCAATAAGTACATTTTTTCTTTAAGAAAAGTTAATTTTTTCGATTTTTTGATGTGTAACATCTTTCCTCTCGCTTTCCTGCAATCTGAGGCAGTGATTTCGTGAAAATGGACGGAAATGCGTAACAGGTAATATGACGCCAAGGAAGCTCGTGTAATTTCATTTAACCAATAAGCGCGCGCGATGGAAAAAAATCATCGTTTATAAACAAAACAGTGTCCAGCAATGCCATTGCCAATTGACATCACAGCGAAGACACACACTTCCAACGGCCAATGCTTCTGATTTAGTATATATGTTACGTGGCTGGTGTCAACCCTGTGGATGTTGTAACTTTGATATACTTTGGCTTATATCTTCGAAACTATCCAATAAATACTTTTATTTACATTAATATAAACAATAACTACCCTTAATGATTTACATTCACAAATTTTATGTAATTTATTTGATTATTTTTAAATATTTATTCAAATTCTTCGTATAATATGTATGGCGGCACACTACCGCCATCTACGAAAATAAATAAAACATGTAATTGACCAAACACATTTCTAAACAAAATGCGTGTGTACGTACGGTACCTACCCAGTGCGGCAAAATTCAATAATAAATAAATGCAGATACATTTTCTTTACTTGTATTTACTAATAAATAAATATATAGGTATTAGATTAAGAATGTTCTTAGGTTTTCACGGCCACTCAGAATCTTCAAGTTTGTGTTTACTGGGGTATTATGCCGTGTTGTTACGACCTTTCGGGCCAGAAAGGTCGTAACAACACGGCATAATACCCCAGTAAACACAAACTTGAAGGTATTAGATTATTTATTTTTCTTTATTAACCCACTTCCTTCTCCGCCTACGTGAATTTTCTGAATTCTACTCTGAATTTCCGCCTCTGCATCCGCTAAAGGTGCTACTATAAACATGTCATTTGAGTAACTTGTTAGTGTAGTGGTCATGATGCTCGCCTAGTGATCTGGTGATCGATGGTTCGAGCCCCATTCCAGAACACCAGCAAGTTATTCCTATTTTCATAGCACAAGCGTGTCGATGATGTATCTATTTGTGAATGTGTCATTATGAATTTTTGTGTATGTATCAACTGCTATCAAATTAAATACGCATTTTAATTGAGACAATTTTCAAACAAGAATTGAGTATTAAGATATTTTTGGACACTCAATCACTATTAGTGATCGTGACTTATAATTTCAGCGATTGATACACAGATGGAGATTTTGAGCTCATTTTTAATGATTTTTACACTGATCCATAGAATTTAAGCATTAATAATTCATTATTTTCGTGTTTTAATTAATTTATTTATAACTTGGTTCAGATCCTGACGTGAAAGCTTTTTCAATATAATTCAAGCTGGAGAGATTGTCTCAAAAATACACTGTCAACAAAAACGTATTTTTGATTATTTTGGCGATAAGAGAAGGAATCTGTCAAAAAGCGTCGCTTTATTTAGACGCTCTCCGAGGGCCTGTCACTTTGACGTTTTCAAACGTTCCCATATAAAAACATTTTGATTTCGAATCCCCTAGTGTGAGTTCCTCATCTCAAAAGTTAGAATAAGGAAATCTCACTTTATTTTAATAGAATTAATCTTTACTTTGGTTTAGAAAATGCGTCTACAAAAAAAAATGCATATTTTAAGCGTATAAAAATAATTTTGAAATTTTACATTTTAAATTCCCCCCAAAATACGTCATTTTACTAACACGAGTACGTTTTTATAATAAAAATTATGAATGAAAACATTACCCCACATTATCCTACAAATTCACAGAATACAATTAATATTTATGAATCTATCTTTACACATATAATTCTTCTGTACGTGTTTATATCACTGAACTCCTCCTAAACGACTCGGCCGATTATATTGAATTTTTTTGTGTGCGTTCGAGTGGGTCCCTGGATGATTTAGATTCACAACTGGACCCGGTAGGTGGTGCTGCAGTTGGGGCAGGACAAAGTATGTCGAGTCCGCTAGTTTTATATATTTTCATCGGTTTTTGTAAAATGCGAAATTTCCCTAATATTATGAAATTCTTCTGTGTATAGTTTTTTGGGATATTCTGCCTTGTATATGTGACCGCTCTGGCCGACGTTTCGGATCCCATTGCAGGGTTCATCATCAGGGCTGCACAACACACTGCATCAATCAACCCAGTACTTAACCTAACACAAACTTGGACACACCCTGACTTTGGTACGGCATTACAAGGCAATACTTCAACACGCACTCATCACATGAGCCCTGATGATGGACCCTGCAATGGGATCCGAAACGCCAGCCAGTGATATCCCAGAAAACCATCCACAGAAGATTCTGAACGGCCGTGAAAACCCGAGAACATTATGAAATTCAGCTAATTCGGTGAAATTAATTGAAGCTTGTTATTTACTTTGACGAGTCGTATGTACTGGTGAAAAAATTCAGATATTTTAATTGCCGTGCGAAACATTAAAAAAAAATACAACATTGGATGGCATATTGGCGCGGAGTGCACTCTACCAACAGAAACCCAGACTGGTAGGTAGGCGTCTCACGATTTTTATCTCTTCACGACCCTTGCGAAACACTGCACGTGGCAGCTCGAGTTACCAGCTGTCGGCACATTCTTGTCGTCAGCACATTCCGGCGTTCACAGCACGCGAAGACAATTGGGTGTCACGTTACCGCCTGGGAAGAAAAGCCGCTTGCGATTCTGCCAAGTAGGCGCTACGGAAACCGTCTGGAGTTGTTCAAGACCCCAATCGATTATTCTGTCAAGGTGTACGAAGTATTCAAGATTCTTTCTTATACTCGTCGTCAGATGTCCTTTAGTGATGATTTCAATAAATCCGTGATTCCTGGAGAACACCGAGACATTTTGGCACATACACACCACACATCATGAAGGCATCCAACACTGTAATTTTCTTCTTTCTGAATATCCCTGTGAAAACATGGAAATTTGTTTCATATGTGCAGGGTTATTTGGAAAACATTAATAACCTCGCAGGACTTTATTACTACCTTGATTATGAGTCGAAAATGTTCAAGCTATCATGACCTAATATCAATAGTTATGAAGAAATGCGACATCAAAGTTTGCATTTTTTTTTAATATTTCTTAATTTTTTTTGTACAACGTTGGTCTATCATTACAGTAACTTATATTGATTACTTATATTGATAAAAATTCATTCGTTTCAAAACAAGTTAAATAAAATGATAAAAACCCTGAAAATTTTCCAATTGGAATGTTTTCCCATTGGAATTCAAAGGTTTATATTTTTTTATTTCACTTGTATTAAAGAGAATGAATTTTTCATATTCGATATAAGTTACTGTGATGATAGTCCAACGATATACAAAAAATAATTCAGAAATATTGAGAAAAAAAATGCAAACTTTGATGTCGCATATCTCCATAACTAATGATATTAGGTCATAAGTCATAATATCTAGAACATTTTCGACTCATAATCAAGGCAGTAATATAGTCCTGCGATTAATGTTTTACATGAGATGGATTTTGGTTATTTTTTAGATTGGATCGATTTCTCCGAAAATGTTGGTTTTCAGTGATTTTTCAAATGTAATAAAGTTATCAGAGATGATCTTTTACTTGCTTATTATCAGCTTACTTAAATTTTAAGTCAAAACTTTAAATATAAAATTTACTGAAAAGAAAGACAAGCTGAGATTGCTCGAACGAGGTTAGTATGAAATGCAAACAAACTGTCAATGGTGTAATTCTAATGCTGGCTATGTTAATATTATAACAATAGCATTTAATTCCAAATGCAATGTGTAAATACAGCAAATATATCATTCTGATATATCTGTGGCCCGGATCCAGAGTCAATATGATTTAAAGCGTACTTTAAGTATTGACTACGTATTCAAGGACATTGAGCGAGTCAAAAGTATTAGTTTTAATGAAGCGGTATTCAATTGCACATTAAAATGCAACTTTTGAGTAGGTCCTATTAAATTCAAATGTTGAAAATAATGATACAGCGCACTACACATTCACAATGTGTAGTGGCCAGGTAATATAATAGTGAAATGGTAGAAAGAAGTCCGATTTCGGAACCAAAAAACACCCTTCCAACAGTTGAAAACTACCACACATATACATGTATGAAATTTTTTAATTATTATTTTTTCTTTGATTTTATATGTCTAAAAACAATTTTTTCAGATTTTCCAAATGACCTTCAGAAGTCGTTACCAAAAAATATAAGTTGGATTGAAACTCTAACACTTTATTTTAAGTAAATTTTTATGAAAATTTAGATCAACCTTAGATAAGAATAAATTAAGTTATTTCATGAAACATTTAAAAATGAATGTACTTAAAAGGAATAATATTTATTCAATTTTATTGAGTTTATTATTATTATTCATCTTTATTGAAATTTTCGTCAATAATCTTTAACCGCCAATAAAATTGTCTTGACACCACCGATGAATCTTCCATGTGCGCTTCTCTTCTCTCTACTACATCATTTACAACTTTCTTAGAACGTACAAAAGTCTTTCTTATTTCTTGAAAACTCTAGTTGCGATACTAACACGTTTAAACACGCTTCTTATTCTTTGAAATACTATGGGTCGGGAGAGGAATTTGTTCAACTACAGAACATTCAACCTATCCATAGCTGCATGCAGTGAAAGTATGGTCTGAACCGTTGCAATTAGGGAATGCAATCCCGATCCCGCGAGATCTCGAGGCATGTTACGAGATCAATCCCGAACCGAAAAATCGGACGAGATTATCTGGATTATCAGGATTGATTAGCATTTTTCATGTTTTGTATGTTTAATTGTATTTGTCTATAGAGTTTTTAGTAAGTACTTAAAACTTAATTAATGTATATTATAAATGTCTCACAGAGACGAAACTGTAGTTTTTTTATGGGAAAGTAGGTATAGAAGTCTTTTTGGGTGTACATAGGTCTTATGACCTGTCAAATGGTTGGCTTAAGTGATCACTTTACACAATGTTACATTCGCCATTTCCACCCATGATAGAATATACCATGCCTACTAATTTTTGGAAGTTGTATATATTTGAATTACATGCCACACTTTATATATGCATTGTAACAACCTTTCCATGCGGCCTCTACAAAGCCATTTTTATTCCCCTAATTCCCCACAGATTAAAGTTTGAACAAACTCAAAATATTCTGACTTAAAACTTATGTTCATGCCACATTCATATATAACATCACAAAATGAAAATAGCTTTGAATAATATTTGCCGTAATTTAACAACGTACCATATTATTAAAAATTACTACTAGTAAGTAGTATGTACTCTACTACACTGACTGATTGATGCTTGGAAAAATGCCTACAAAAACTTTAATGCATTAAAATTTAATAATGAACATTTTATTAAAATTGCTGATATAAAAATGCAATTGCAAAATTGTCGTTAATTTCTATTCAGCAACGACATATTTATAAACAAAAAAAAAGTATTCGGGATCCCGATCCATAGGGATCCCGTGGGATTGGAAATTCGAATCTCGAGGGTTCCCAAAAGGGCGATCCCGACTCGAGATTCCATTCCCTAGTTGCAATCATCGCCCTAAACGGCGCATACTTTCGAAACATGATCAATGGTAACGACCCATGAAATTAATTTAAATGAAAAAAAAACCAACTAACTTACCATCCCGCCATTTCCCCGTGAGGGTAAGCAGAGAGGATAGAGCGCCACACTCATCTATCCAGATAAACAACTCACGCCTCATCCATATTCATTAATGTTGTTGAGGCTTCTAACGGGACCATCTTCCAGTATCTGGTTAATCTAGTCGTGCCACGTCTTGCGCGGTCGCCCTTTCTTTCTGGCGCCGTCAACACTTGCGTCATATATCTTTCTTACCATTCTTTCCTCATTCATTCCCTCAATATGTCCAAAACACCTGAGCGACCCTTTTTGATAAAAAAAAAATACGTATTTATTTTTTCAGATATTGAAAGCATATAAAAGTGTGCTCCCATAAAAAAACTCATATAATGGTATGGTATACCATTTTCATTTTAAATATTTTTGTCATCATCGTTATTGGTTCAAAATTCCCTGGTTGGCCATGGTCTCCTCTGGAGTTTTATTCCACTGACCTCTAATTGATTTTACTTTTGTATGATATAACTATCGCGTGATAAACCATTTCATTCTTTAGTATTAGCATTTAGGTGCAGTTGAAAATGGCAATTGGCTAACCTCTGAACTCCTTTGTCCCCAAGACTTTGTGGCGTGAATCTATTAAAAGGAGGATTGACGATCGTGGATTCCATTATGGTCTGGATGCAAAGCTTCCCTAAATCCTCGAAATGCAAAGCTTCCCTAAATCCTCGAAATTCATTTTCAGCTTTCGAGAATAACTCGGAGAAAAGCCAGGATGTATTTTTACATTTAACACTGATCCTTGCTTCAATGAAGATAAGTTAATTCTGTGTAAATTGTGTGGTTCTACAGTCGCATAATATCTATTTTATTTAAAACTAGCTGTAATCCGTCAAAAATTACGGTACTTTAACATGTCGGTTCCTAAAGAATAAGTATTTATTCATTTATTATAAAAAAACAATCGTAAAATAAATCGTTTTTTTTTCTAATCTCCATCCCAACCCTCACGCCGTCCTTTAGTATTAAGTTTAGTATTAGTAACACCACTGTAGATGATGCGTGAGCATCGTAATCGTTCTAATCGTTATAAATAAATAATGAAAGTAAACAAAGTTATGTTAAGGTTAAGTTAAATGACACGACTAGTAATATTGAAGTATTACGTAGAGCAAATACAAACAGACAGTTACTCAACACAATAAAGCTCCGTAAAATTTCATACTTTGGTCATATAATGAGAGGCGAAAAGTACTCCATCCTTCGTCATGAAGGGGAAGATTGAGGGTCGTAGAGGGGTCGGTAGGAGGCGGCATTCCTGGCTTCGAAACATCCGAGAGGACCGGGATAAGAAGCGTGGAAGAGCTGTTCCGCACTGCCCTGGACAGGGAAACTTTCTCCCAGATGATCGCCGACGTCGGGGGGACCCGACAGGGCACAGGAAGAAGGAGAAACAAAGTTATCATTTTTTAATCATTATTTTTTTCATTATTTATCTGGAAATATTTTCTCCAACCGAATGTAATCTTGGAACATTCACCGAAATAGTTTTGATATTCCCCCACCGACACACATCACTTCGACTTGGCTCAAAGTTGGGACATACCCGTTGGTGCCCGGAAATTGAATATTCGCTTTACGGGCTCCGGGTGGATGCGGGATCTAGCGGTTAACTTTGGCGGTAGATGTCGTCTCATCTCGACTTCGGGAAATGTGCGCGAAATCCCTGTTTTCGAGTTCTGCTGCTATATCCTCTGTTGGACTTGTTTATTCAATATAGTATATTTATATAGGTACACTCGCTTTTCTGACATGGGTCTTTTCGAAACTTTTTTACTTACCATCCAGAAAAGTCAAACTTAAAATAAAATTCGTATCTGAAACATTAACTTTTTTGTTTTTTATGTTCTGACGCACCAACAGTCCATGAAACAACACAAAAACACTCAGAATTAAGTAAATCACATACCTAGATGTATTGTGAGCTCACCAGGGATCGAACCCGAATCTCCGGATATGAGAAGCCAATGTCATTCTTTTATTTCAGTAATTAGGTAAGGACAATATTGGTGATGCAACTATCAAATTAGACTTGTTTAGAACGAAAAGAATCCATATCCACATTTCAAAAGCTATTGACCTTGCACAAGTGTGTTTTTTTCTACTTTCTATTAATTACTAATTAATATTTATACTAATAGAGTAAGAGCCAGTGACTGCCAGACTTACGATATAGTTATGTCATTTGAGTTCGAGGGTTTTTGGCAGATATCAGGCAATACAGGTAAAAAAAATTGAGTAAATAAAATTTATAATAACAAACTTGATTTTTTAATATGTTTAACCGGACAGTACTACTCACTTATATGAGTTAAAAATATTATGACATCTATGTTCGAATGTCAATAGTTATGGAGATAAATATTTATCTCTCCAAGTCCATGCCTTAGAATAGGCGTGCGTCCTTCGTCCGTCATCTATCTTCCGTCCCTTTCATGCACTCATAAATGACCAATTTTTCAAGAAACCTATGTATACCTTCATCCCCTTACTTTCTTCTCCCAAGATTAACGATCACATCTGTATATAGGGTACTTTTAAATTTAATTTTCAAAATAATTATTTTTATAGCCATCTCACGTACACACATAATAGAATGCAATTTGAAGGTGTAATTATAGGTTTTATTAGTAAATTCTTGGGTCGTAAAATATTATATGAAGCGAATAAACAGACGTTACGCCCATATTCACACGAATTGTCGTTAAAATTGAATGATTAATATGATTTTATGGGTTCTTAAGTGCCTCGTAAAAAACCCTGGACCTCGAGGTGGCATTTCTGAATTTTCGGCTCCACTTCCTCCACTTTTCCTGCGGCTGGCAGCAGAGAGGTGGCTGGACCAGTTTTTCCATTTGCTCAGTTCAATGAGCGAGCAATCTTCTTATTTTCCTCCGTTGAATGAAGTGGCCTTCCATTAGAGCCTCCAAATATTCGTGATTCCAACTATTCGAATATCGAATAGTTAATAATAATATATTCAAATATTCGAATATATTCGTAAAATTTTTAAGAAAGGAATAATTTACTTTGGATGATAAATACAGATAAATACATTCTACATATTATAAAAAAACAATAATTGTAGATAATTTATTTATTTTAATTTTTAAAAATATATGTTATAAAATAACAACAAAAAATATATTGAAAAAATATGTTGAATTTAGAAATACAATTTTTTTTAAAAAATAGCGCAAAAAATATATTTCAATTTTGTAAATATACTTATATAAAAACAACATAAAATTAGATACAGACGAGTTAGTATTCTTTCGATAACTGACAAAATTTTAGATATGTTTATATTACTTCATATCTCACACATTTAAAATTATTTTGTATATAACTTCTTGTTTGTCGGCTCAAGTATTTATGAAAAAGCCGACTCCATCGTTGGCCGTAACCGTAATTGTAATAAAACTATAAATATAAGCATGACTTTAAAAAAAAGGGAAATGCAAAGGACGTCCGACAATTAACGGTGTTTACATCTTTGACTATAAAAGGTATGAAGTCTTACCTTTTTGGAAATTTACGGGAATGACAAGCGGGATAAGCAGAATGCCGCTATTTCTCTTTATTGAATCTTCTTCATTTTCACTCTTTATTCTATATGCGGTTAGTAAATGAGTGGGAACACAAATTGTTTTAAGATGCGATGGAAAATTCATTCAAATCAATTCAATTCGGGAGTCATAATAAAAACAGATTCTTACATTTGGGGTGATTTCCAATAGATAAGCGTTTGCGGCGAAATGTGGAAGATGTTGATATTTAGGTACAGATTAAGAAACAAAAAGGACAAGAATGATGAGGGTATGCAGATTTTCATCACAATTGTTGTCCAAATCAGCCTCGCCCCCTGCTTTCTCCTCCAGCAACGCATCAGCCAAACTAGGTTTGCATATATGTTTAAAATAGTTAGATTGATAATGCTCTCATAAGGCGAAACGAGTCTCACAAAAATAAACAAGTAGAACTAAAAAACAAGTTTGTTTTTCAATTCAGTTTTAGTTTCAGTGCCGATAAATCGGCGTTTATTAGCTCAATAACTTTTAAAACAGCTTGCATCAAAACATAATTAATGTTAAGAATATTTACAGAGTTTATGAATAAGATAGCAACAAATACAATATACAATTTTTTGTATGCAGGCCTTTATCGTTACCTACCTCGCTAGGTACATAAAAATACCTGTTCTGAGGTAAGTAGCCATTCCATTCATTGAGACTCCATTAAAATATTTAATTTCATGGTTACGTAATTAGAAGAATAAAAGAAAAATAAAGTAAAGTAATTTAGAGTAAAAAGTATATAAAGTAAATAAGAATAAAAATATTAGTAAAGTAAAGTAAATTAAGTAAAAAGTATATACATATATGAACAAACAAAAGTGTAAATAAGTAAATTAAAGTAAATTCATTCCAAGGTTGATAATATGAGAACAAAGTATAGAGTAAATGTTCAGTAAATACAGTATTGTTCATTTGAGCATCTCTTCCAGCTGATTTCTCCCAATATTGAATAGCCATTCAGTCAGCAATACACGGAATTTTAGATGTTTTGTAATTGTTATCTCTTTTGGTAATTTGTTATACATCCGTGGTCCTACGAAAATTGCAGTCTTTGTGCAAAAGAAGTTTTCATAAACGGAACTTCCACTTTTTTTTTATTTTCATATGTTTGATATACTTTTAAGCTATAACCTTATGTTCGCGACATGAAAAGTTTTTTAATCCACATTTATTCTTTTTCACGCGAAAACGGCCTAAAAAGCCATTTTCCAACTTGGCAACATGCCTTCTGAGAAAATCTTTTCAGAACGTGGCAGTTCCGAGTGGTCTCGAGGATTTCCCAAAAGCGGAATCAAAGGGATTTGCGAGAAACCATAAATTTAATTTTCCCAACTATAGTTGTGACGTTTAATGTGCCCCGGCATCTTTGTTAACCGTAAAGTTTTGGCACGCTGGGATTCCGGGTATCGGTTTAAGTAACAGATGCGGTGACCAAATGTGATATGCCATTGGCGCTCGACTAGCAGAAAGCAATCGGCTTCGTGGATAAAATATCGCTCGCTAAATATCTATTGATATTAACGGTTCATATATATATATATGTTATATCATGTATGATATATGTTAATATCAATAGTGGACTATTCAGATTTTACAAAAACAAGGGTTAATAAATCTTTTGGTTAAAAACCAAATTTATTTCTCGGACTCGAACCCAGATCTCCTGTCTATCCGGGAAGGTGCGTTACCATTACGCATTATTGATTAATATTAAAATCTTTTTTTTTTCATTCAGTTCATACAAACATTATACACGTATGAACATTAAAATTGACCGTCGACATATATTACTTTTATTATATTACAAAATCAAACAAACATAATAATTTCGTTGTCTGTCTGTAACTTCGCAACTTCGCGAAACGTCCGTAATTTCGTTCGAATTTACGGCTAAAAAACAAACTAAACGGCTGGAGACGGGATTGAATCCCGGGCCACCAAACCCGAACCGGCTGCTTCACGCATGTTGCTAGGACCGTGGACCGCCAAAAAGATAAATATATAAATGTACACCTACTAGGAGTTAGCAAAGACGCCAGCCAATGTTCCGTCATTTTTTACGGGTTACAGTTAATTTATATATAATAGTTAACAAATCCCTCGTATCGCAGTGGGTGCGACATTGGCTTCCCACACCGATCGAACCCGGAGCCCTGCTCCGGGTTCGATTCCCAGTGAGGTCACAATTTTAATCGATGTGATTTACTCAAATATTCACCAATATTGATCACATGCGTGTTAATCTTGTCAGAGACAAACGTGCACTGATTAGCCTACTGAACATTCAGGAATCTACCGGGAGAGAGTGAGAAAGTTTAACAATACTATGGTTGGGGTGTATAGTGTTTTGAATATAGTAGCGTAGTGTTGGTCCTGACGAAGAGACGGGTACGTCTCGAAACCGGTAGACCCTAAATCTGGTAGTGGTTTTTACTAAGTTAACTAACATTCTGTTACAATGTCTAACCACAAAGTTATTGCTTTAAATATTAATCAAAACATAATTAATGGTAAAAATATTTCAAGAGTTTATGAATAAGATTGCAACAAATACAATTGCAATTGTAGCAGGCCTTTATCGTTACCTGCCTCGCTAGGTACATAAAAATACCTGTTCTGAGGTAATTTTATGTACCTAGCGTACAGAATGTACATTCCATTCATTGAGACTCCATTTAAATATCTAATTTCATGGATGCGTTATTAGAAGAATAAATAAATAAATAATAATTCCGGAATGTTCTAGACGGTTTTGAATCCTTCTTGACTATGCAGGATTGTTCTGGAATGTTCGATGGAATGTTTTTTTGCCGTACGTTGACGAGTAACATTTTTGTAACTTCTGATAATTTTATGAATGAATGTTCTAATGAGATTTAATAAGTGCCTTATTAAACCCTCGTTGAATGTAGAAACTCATCTATATATTCGGTATATGGGGAATCTACTAATTGCCAAACTTTCCTTACCTCGTTGGGTCCTCTAAGCGCTTGTTCAGACACAGCGGGAATCGTTCAGTTTCAGAATCGTGTTTCAAAACACGCGATTTGTGTAATCTGTTCACACAGCCGCGGTTAATAAGCGATTTGTGCGCGCGAAAATAAACGTCAGTTTGACAGTTCTGGTGCCGTTCTCCATCTTTGAATATCAGAGATATATTCGCTCATTACTTTGTTAACGACGGCCATGTTCTATGGCAAGACACATAAATATCATTCTGTCAGTTCATTACTTCTCTACTTCTCTAAAATACTATTTTTCTCCACCATTTCCAAATATCTCCACCAACTCCTGCCAAGCTTGGTTCTTGGCATATTTGAGTAATCCTCACACTGAAGATCCCATATTACAGGTCTTTTCTCCACTTCGTCAATAAAAAGTTCAGTGTCAAAGCGATCCATAACCATAGAAAAGAGAATATAATCCACGCGTGCTCCTGTTGTGACATGGAACCGTGCGGTGCCCGCAACGCGACTGAACGCTCTCGTAAGGCCCCATAGTAATAGGATCGTGCGGGCGCCGTGCGGGTCTATTTTCTAGCGGTTGGGTTGCGGGCACCGCAGCGGTTGACTAACCGCACGGTTGTGTCTGAACGATCACATACAAACCTAGGTAAATGAGACCCGCACGGATCTCATGCGATTCTGAAACGGCACGGTTCCCGCTGTGTCTGAACAAGCGCTAAAACTATCGAATGAGTCTGGATGTGAGCATCTGAGTTTCCCTTTCGTACGTCAGTACTAACTGGCATGCAATGTGTTTATTGATTGAAGTCCTCCCTTTGAAGGAAGGGTACATTTTAAAATGTAATTTCCTTCATGAGATTTGAAATATTTATTTACTGTCAAAACATGACGCACCGTATTGTTTGATTCATATATTTATATATATATTTATTTTTCATAAAGCGCTAACATTTATTTATATATTTTTTTTATTATTTATTGGTTATCTTTATATAACGTCTCACAATAAAACAATCAAAATAAAGAAACATTTTTTTTTTTTCTCGAGTCAGAGACGCGTGTGTAGGGAAGGAGTATAGGTATGAATTTATGACAGTAAAGTAGCTTTCCCGCTCTTCACTTTGCATGTCCTACACCTTCTCACCCTGCCTTGATCCCAATACTCCCCCCCTCACAGGCAAGCAAAGCAGGAGGAAAGCAGAAAGACAGGAGAAAGGCAGGCGATGGCGCGGAAATAGGGGGGGCGCAGAAGGAGAAGACGGGAGGAAGGAAGGGAGAGGCGGCGGCGGACGGGAAACAGAAGGCGGAAAACAGCGGCAAAAGCAGGGGAGGGAGAGGAGGAGAGATTGGGGGAGTAGAGAGAGAGAAGGAGAGGAGAGAGAGAGGAGAGAGAGGAGAGAGATAGAGGCTGCGAGATAAGCATATATCTATATGTACGAAAAGAAACTTTGGACTTCTCTCGCGTTTGCTCGTAAATGGTCTCCGTGAGAAGACCAAGGCCGACGTTTCGACAACAGGTATCACGTGCCATTGTCAAGGCAAAAGAAAAGGCCTCGACAAAAGTTACGTGACTAGAGTTATCGCGCCGCAAATAAGGCTGATGGGTGGGGAGGGAACCTTTCATGTCCCCGCGAACAAGTACGGCTTAGTCCGGAATTTTGAAAGCTTTTTCGCCTTGTACAAGTGTTGGCACGCGTGATAGCGTGTCGATCGCGAAATGTCGGCCTTGGTCTTATCAAGAGGAGAATTGTCAAGGCGAACGAAGGAACCAGGAGGAAAGGGGCGAGAGAGGAGGGAGAGACGAGAGGCGAGGCGAGGAGAGTCCGAGGAAGGGGTCCCGGTGGTGACATAGAAGATAATGATGATATGATAGAAGATAGCTAGAGAGATAAGAGAGGAGAGAGGAGAGAAAAGGATATATATATATATATCTATTAATAAGATGTCCGTGGACGTGATGTGTTGTTTAATTTCAAATATAAATTTATACTAATTTGTTATTTTTCTTATTCTTAGAAAGAGGTTGTTACTGAATTTAATACCCAGATACCTAAAGTATATTTTTTGTGTTGCACTAAATTAAAAAAAAATTGTAACTCATTGTCAATAAATAATGATAATGTATTGACATTTAGAATTTCTCCATCTCACAGATCCTTTTTTTAAGTTTTTCAGTGAAATATAATGGAATACGAAATTAAGTGTCCAAAAAAGAGAAAATAAAGCCAGTACATTCATAAAATCGTATTGTGACGTCCAAAATGAATCCGGTGCGGTATTGTAAATAGGTCCTTAATCTCTGGTCGCGAGCCCTGGAGGAAGCTGTCACTCTAGCCGCTCGTTCATCACCATA
>JADDOH010008195.1:0-27527 GCA_016648135.1 Agrypnia vestita
GATTGTTTATGCAAGCGTCCAAAACACCAGCGATGTACGGACTGCCTAAGATTCACCAGGATGGAGTTCCGTTAAGACCGATTGTGAGCGCAATAGGAGCGCCGACATATAAGTTGTCGCAACACTTGGCCAGTCTCTTACAGATGCAGACCGGGAAGACATCTTCGTGGGTGAAGGACTCCGCACATTTTGTTAAAATGCTGAAAAACGTGAACATAGAAAGTGATGATATACTAGTCAGTTTTGACGTTATATCTCTCTTCACAAATGTGCCTGTGGACGATGCTATGAGTCTTTTGGAAGAAGTCTATGAGGAAGACATGTGCGCACTTTTTCGACACTGCCTAACAAGTGGATACTTTTCATTTCAGGGTGAACTTTTCCAACAAGTGGAAGGTGTAGCAATGGGAAACCCACTTTCCCCAGTAATCGGAAACTTCGTAATGGAGAAATTCGAAGAAACGGCTCTAGATACAGCAACTTTGATCCCCAAGGTTTGGTGGAGGTATGTTGATGACGTGTTTGCAATCTGGCCTTACGGGAAAGAAAAATTACAGGACTTTCTCGAACACCTCAACACGCTGCACAAGAAATTAAAATTCACCATGGAGATAGAAAAAGAAAATAAACTACCATTTCTGGATGTAGAAGTGAAAAGGAACACAGATGGTAGTCTCGTGCACAGGGTCTACAGGAAACCGACCCATACGAACCGCTACTTGCATGCAGATTCCCACCACCACCCAGCGCAGAAGAGAGGTCTAATTAATACCTTAGCTACGAGAGCTAAACGAATATGCCAAGAAGAACATCTGCAGGAGGAGATTCGTACACTGAGCGACGCGCTAGAAAGCAATGGATACCAAAGACGGCAGATACGGCACATCATAAGAGCCAAATCTAACAGCTCCGAGAAAAACACAGAAGCTGAGATCAAAGGGATTGCTTTCTTGCCTTATATCCATAATGTAACAGACAGGATTGCCAAATCGCTCAAGAAACAGAATATTAAGACAGTGTTCGGCACAAACAACAAGGTTAAGGACCTCTTAAGACCAGCGAAGGATCGGGATCCCCTTTAGACCGACGGTGTTTATAGGCTCGATTGTCAAAATTGCGACAAAGTGTATGTGGGACAAACAGCACGCACGATTTCAAAGAGGGTTGATGAGCATAAAAGAGCATGCAAACTCGGTCACCCGGAAAAATCGGCATTTGCTGAGCACTTTCTAGATACGGGCCACCATTTTTCATTTGAGCCAAAAATCTTAGGAAAGCCCAAAAGTCACCATACGCGCCTGGTCAAAGAAGCAATTGAGATATACAAGCACCCGGTAAACATTAATAGGGATGACGGTCTCAAGTTAAGAACATCGTGGTATCCGGCGCTGCAGGATAAATCAAATAGACGATCCGCACAGTCCGACATCCGTTAGTAGATATATAAAACACTACATGAAGACACACACCTTGCTTTCGACACGGTACTGCAATCCAGTATTTAACATAACACAAATTTGGAGACACCCTGACTTCGGTACGGTATTGCAAGGTAATACTTAACCTACACTTCAACACTAACTCATCACATCAGCCCTGATGATGGACCCTGCAATGGGATCCGAAACGTTGGCCAGAGAGGTCACATACACACGGCAGAATATCCCAGAAAACTATACACAGAAGATTCTGAACGGCCGTGAAAATCTAAGGACATTTTTAATCTAGATATGTATGATAATTTTATTGTCTGTCTGTCCGTAACGTCCGAAATCCGCTGGAATTACAAGCTTAAATAATAAGAGTGTGTAACTCAATCAGCGCGCAACATGCGATGGCTCAAGCAACACGCAACTGTCGTCCACTAAATGACTGTGATTTTTCACGGGCATACGGCGAGTGTTATTTAAAAGTGGACATGACATGATTCTTGCGATAGTACTTATCAATACGAATAGGCCCGAATATGTTTATTCAGCGTGGAAAAGTGGAAAAATTTCGAGGAATTTTTATACACTTTAATCGAGTGTCTTATTTTCACCTTTCCCGGTTCCGGAATCGACACCGGGCACTTACAAAATCACTTTCAAATAAAAAGATTTTGGAGGCACCGAGCATCGATTTCGGTACCTTTCACGTGGTATGTAAGTAATCTGTCATCTTAGATATTCCCCTAATAGACTATAGTGTAAAATTTTCACGTCGTCACGGGACGTGGCTTTGGAGACAAATAAAAACATTGGAAGTTAAATTGAGTTTAATTTATTAGCAATGAAAGTCACTGGACACGAGTTAAATTGTAGTAGCGTTCTTTATTTTTAATCACTGAATGACTAACACCATAATATTTCACACACTTATTATTATACTGTTCCTTAATTTGCACTAACAAACTCTGTTTCTATGGCTTTGATCACGTTCTAGTAAACTCCGTTCAATGTTCGTACGTAGAAAGACTTCTCGCCCCGGTATTCCTTTATTTATTCACTGTCGCTGGAATATACGCTGGCCTAGTCGCACAGTGCTCATTCTTTTAAGTAGTATCACGTGAGTTAACAGTCACAAATCACTGATTATATATTAGTTCTAACGCTTAGATACCGCACTTGTTATCGTTACGGATGAATAAATCCCAACGCGTGAAGACCTTGTGAATTTACGTGAATTTCTTCAAGACGAGAGGTTTGTAGAGCGTTCTAGACTTTCAAAAATAGTGTGTGTACGTGCGTGCATAATATTCGGAAGTTTGCAGTCACAGATGACTGACCGACCCTGCGTTGCGCGACGCCGTTGTATTGTTGTCAGCATTCAGTAGGTGCACCATCTCGTTACAATATTATATGTTGTGTATTAAAATTCAATGCATTGATTTATACCTTTCACAATATTTGACACATTATTAGCATTAGATTTAATAAGTACTGTTTAATGTTGATATTTGTAAGAGGCTAGAGTAGCTTAGCCTAACAGTAAGATCTTAAGATAAGAATTATAACTGCTAGGAATGTGAGTTTTTCTTTTCAAATAAGAAACACACAAGTATGCAAGGCTGGCACTATAGGTGTTGTACATTTAATCAGTAATTTATATTTTATAGTTATGTTTGTCTACATATTTTGTATTTTTCATATTATTAAGAAGCAATATATCGACGGTCCCTACGTGGGTACAATGTCGAATCTGCAAAAATTATTTTTTCGTTTCACTATTTTAAACCATACGATTTATTCTATATTTTTAGACAATGTTAAAAAAATCGATTAAGAACACTAATTAAAGAAAAAAAAATCAACATTATGCAAAAATAAAAAGTAAATCGTGTGGTTTAAGATAGTAAAACGAAAATCTAATTTTCGCAGATTCAACAGGGGCCCTCGATGTATATTATTATAAGTAATAATATCTTTATTTCTCGCGAAATTAAATCATTCAACATTAATTAAACTCCATTTCAGTACCAAATTTTATATGTCTACTAATATCTATTGAGTTTAAAACCAAACACAAATAAACTCTTAACAAAACTAATATGATCCTCTAATGGATAATTCATTACGCGATGCAACAACCATTGAATCGATGTGTGCGACGCGTACGGCACCATTCAGAAAAATCTTCTGCTTATTGATATACCTAGCTATGAAGGGTCTCTTCGTTTAGTTAACTACGTCGACAATTTTCACACCTGTACAAATATGCAACTTGTTCGGTAGACTATAAATGCCTCTGATACCTTATATCTAATTGGAAAATAGTTTTGTTCTGTTTCGTCATGTAAAATCAAAATGAACCGTGAATTTGAATTGGAATACACGTTCTGTATGGGCGTTCTGCGCGCGCATCGCCCCGTCTACAATGTGAATAGCTGAAAAGGTAGCAATGTCAAATGTAATGTAAAAAAAGAACGAATGGACTATCAGATATTATATAAACGTTTTAAATTATAAACGTTTATGTATGAAAGATATTTTAACGTTTGCCTGAGATTCTCTATTATATTGCGAGATTCAGATGAAATGAAGAGCCTCCAAAGAATACATGAACACATTAACATGGCACAAAATAAACACTGCAGTCAAAATGTCGAGAATAGTGTAGCGTCTGTGATGAAAATGATTGGATTAGAAATCATTTGTTACAATGTGTCTGAGAACTTGATAGCCAAATTTCCCCGAGTAGATTGTGAGTGCGACTCGAGTGTATTAATACAATGTTTAGTGCGTTGCAGATACCTAAAGAAAGCATTTTTTTTTAAATGTATTTTGACAAGCGAGCTTGTAATGTTTCAGCTTTTTGATTATGTGTCTACAATATATCAGCTTACGAATTTTGTACTGTAACCCCGCGGCCCGATCATTTGAATCGTGCAAGCGAGCGCGCCGCCAGCGCCATCCGGCGACAGACTTCCCAGTCACCTTTTCGCTGTCAGCGTGAGCGGCTGTCGCACGATCGCCGCCATTTTTGTGTATGTTTTCCTCTGCATTTCCACTAAATGCACTGATTTCCACTTGACAACCGACCCGTGTGTGTTACATCTGTTGTGTAGTGTGATACAGTTCCATTACGGAGTGTCAGCGGCGTGAAAATACGCCACAATATAGAAATATACCGTGGCCGAATTGGTTGAATGATTATTGAATTTGTGTCAATTGTTTTTGTGCTATTTACATAATAAGAGACACTGTTGTTCTTTTTACATCTGACAGTGTTTCGGAAGGGGAAAGCGTGGCAACTATTTTGGAATTACGGCTTATTTTCGGGCGGCCGAATATCCCGCGTCCAAAACGTAAGTAGACACATACCTACCTATGACGTTCCCAATGTCTTGTCCTACATTCGTAACTCGACGAAATACACTGAGAAACTCCATTTAACTTCATCAAATACTTCTTTATATGTTTGTCTTGTGGATGCGTATCCATTTTTTTTGAGACCGGCATAAATTGAGCGGGCCTCTGCGGGATATACACCGATGAACATTCGTTGTTTACGTCGCTGTAATTTTACCGTAAAACTAAAAAAAAGGAAACGCATTGTAAATTATTTTGAGAATAAATATTGTTCACTAACCTTGACCTAAAAATATAAATTTCCCCCAAGTTGTCTGTAACCGCGTTTGTAACAAACACTAAATATCTTCTTGGCTCGCCGTGCAACAAATACACTTTGACAGATAGTACAACCGACTTACCAATCATTTTACATGTGGTCGGTTTTCACTGGTTGATTGCTGCAAACCTGAAAACATCGCAATAAAAAATTAATATGCAACGCAATGTTCTGAAATTGTTATAACGTTATTTTCTTCTATTTGAAATGGCATAAGCAGTTGCGAAGAGGATTCACCCAAAAGTAGCCTCCCTCTATATCGCTTCAACCTATGTCTCATGTGACACGGCATCATTTTTTTGATGTGTGATTAATGAATACAAATTATATAATATTTTTATTTAAATGAATAATAATCACCAGTATTTATTTGACCTTACCAGCTTACATCGTCTGACAAATTAATAATGAATTTTTTTTTGTGTCTTAATATTATTTGTAGAATTCGATTCGAAATCGAATATCTATTACCTAGCACTAGCATTATTATTTATTTGATTTATTTTAAATATTTTTAAGATAGATACATAAATACTGAATATTTTTTTAATTTAATGTTTATTTATTTTTCGTACTTTTAATTCGTTTTTATAAATAATGTGATTGGGTGTGTTGTCACGAAATATTTATATTTGTCAGGATTACAATCGTATTTAATTTCTTTGTACGATATATTTTTTTTCAGGTTTATAGAATCTGTTGGGTACTTATAGTATATGTTTTTTTTTGATACCTACCTTATTCAAAATATTGTTTTCGCAAGAGATTAAGGTAAGTGTGTGTGAGTGTCGGTTGTTTCGACATGGGCAACAAAAATGTATGCCCAAGGTCATCCTCAAGGTCGTGAAATTATTCAACATTTCTAACCAATTAACACCACATTTCTACACTTTAAAACTCTTGTTAGGGAGAAATGAAAGCAACTTTTGTCCTTACAAATGCTCTTGCCTCGTCCACATTCATGCATTTTCTCAGGTTCATAGACTTTGTATTTTCATTTCTTAAATTTGTTAATGCAGAATGATAGTTAAGTGGCGGGGACCTGCAATCTATATATATATTGAAAAATAACTAATTTCTGCGAATTTATTCTAAATAACTAATAGGTATGTATGTCCACGCGTTAATGTGTACTTATAGGTACTAGAACTATCTAGAGGAAAAATGTATGAATGAAAAATAAAAAAAGTTGAAAATACTTCAATGTACACGCTGCACGCCCCTGATAATTAAATAACTAACTTACCATCACATCGTTTCCCCGTGTCGGTAGGCAGAGAGGATAAATAATAACCTGTCAAAAATGATGTACCTACTTCTAGCGTCATTATAGCCTTAGTGGCGGATATTTTTATGTAGAGAATTATGCATTTTTGCTGTTTATACCTCATCGTTATTTGCCCCCTCTGGTAGAGTTAGCGATAGACATTTTTACATAGAGAATTACGCAAATTTTATTTTGTTTTTTATATCTCATTATTTTATATATACCTACCTCACCATCATTAGGGCTATTATTAGGTAGCCTTAGTCGCGGACGTTGTTGCACAGAGAATTATGAACTTTGATAATAATAACCAATGCATGGTGCGCGCCATTGATAAGCGGTATTTTTATTTTATCTTAAGATAAATACGAAGTCGGCAATCCACGAGTTGATGATCTCTATCAGTTTGGTTTGCGCGGTAAAATCGCAAAGGTTTGTATGGGCAGGACACAGAGCGCCTGACTAGGGATCGTGCCGTGAGCCTATTCACCTAGGGATCCCAAATGGATGGCGACCTCTTGCCTGACGCAGACTAAGATTGAGGGACAACGTGATGCGATATCCGGAGGCCTACCCCGGGGCGCATGAGGCGAGAGTAGTAAAAGTACTTAGTAGTAACACAGTATACCCAGAACAGTAGTTTATCTCCGGCCTGTCGGCAAGTTATTAGCCTACTCTTGCGTTGACGCTAGAGTTGTCACTTTATTTTTGCTCCCTTTCTTTTAACTCGTAGCGTCTGAGATTCCGACGCATAAGGTAGACACGAAACCCGAAAATTTCTGTAATTATTATACATAGTTTCTGCACTTAAATTGCAAGAACGCTGATTAACATCAACGTAGACTTTTAAAAACTCACAGTCTTTGTGATAATCAACACAACTTTTGAGTAAAGCACCACAAACATAAAAAAGGCATTTTTTTCAGGAAGCGCATTTTTTTTCTAAAGCGGCGGCTGCGAGCGCGAATGGCACCGAAGGCACGGCCCTTACTGCCGCCGCCTTGTGCCCCCATATTCTATGTCAATGTGTGCGTCAATGGGTAGCGCCAGTTTGTATGAAGACGTATTACTGTTCTTAGTGTATGTTTGTGATGTATTTTATTTTTATTTTCTTTTTTTCCCGCAGGGGAGTGACTATTTGCACTCGATACTGTTTCTACGGTGCAAATTTTGCAATTATTTCTCATGATTAGCTGTCACCCATGTATTTTTCAATACTTATTCATATATTTCACACACATTATATATTATTCTTTCTTTGCATACAATGTATTTATGAATTTGTTGTATCTTCTATATTTTATCTTATTTTGCTTTATTTATATTCATGCTTTGTTATTTTCTGATGTTTGATATTAATGCTTTGCTATTTTCCTTTCTTTGTATTTCTCTGCCTTTTTTTTATATTTTGTTATTTACTTGTGATTTTGTTTTAATGTATTGTTATTTTCTTTGAATAAATTGTTTTTCGTAACGCACCCCAGAGACAGTGAAGTGGTTAGTGCAGTTTCCTCGCCGCGTCGCACGAGTGCTTGCATCATCAGCGGCGTAGCGAGGAAGCTGCTTTAGCATTAAAACAATGCCAAACTGGATGGCGAAAGTGTAGGGCCGTTACGGGAGCTTTTGCTCGTAGAACGGCCCTGGGTCTGTGGTGGGTCCCACTTCACTGTTCTTAGTGTACTGTGGTAGTAATCCACGGCCAAAATCGCTGATTACGTCCAACTGAGTACCCCATATATACGTTCTAAGATATTAAAGAGTAGCCTTTTGGTGTAATGCTCATCTGGTGGTTCGAACCCCATCCCAGGATCATCAACAAGTTAGTCCTCTTTTCATAGTAACGAGCCTTTAGCTCATTTTGAAAATAGTAAGAATACCAGCAGTAAATCCGTGAGAAATCACGGGACGTAATCATTGCATAGCCTGGGCCGCGCGGTGATTGACGTGCCACTCTCGGCTGCCCGCGCCTCATTATCGGCTAAACAGTGTTGTTGTTGTAGTTCCAGCAATTTACGGACGGACATTTGAAATTAGGATAGTTGATTGATGCGACACGCATTCCGTGTTGTTATTTTAATTTTAAAAAATCCGTCAAAAATCGACTCAAAATCATCAGAAAGCAAAATTTTTCGAAGGCATTATAATTTGGGCAGACGGCACACTGAGAAATGATGGAGATTAAATTAACAGTATTTTTATGTTTATTCTAAGAACACAATAACTGAATTTCCTTCACAGGGGGATAATATTTATTGAGATAAATTATCACAGAGAATATTACATTATTATATTACGGTGGAACGAGTAAAGTGATTACTTAAGCCAGTTACAGTTCGTAAGCCCTGTGGCCACCCTTTAAAGAATATGTTTACATACATGTTTCCAATAATTTCGCTTCGTATTCGTTTCGGCTATATTTCGGCTTCGTCTCTGTAATTTATCTTAAGTAATTAGGAACTAAATTAATATATTGCAATGAGAATAATAATTTTTCACTTTGTATTTTTAATTATTTTTCAATAAATATAAATAAAGAAGGGAATGTTGAACATGGTAGTAATTACTATAATCCAGGTGAGTGTGAACTCCAATTACACTCACCTGGACACATCTATCATGATTCGGGTCCAATTTTAAAGAGAAATTTTAATAAACATAGTTGACAGCCGTTCGAAAATTCGCAATATTCGGTTATGCTGAGGACCGTTGCGTGTCACGTGATATACCTCGATGACCTTGAAGCCCACGCGTTCTACACTTGCGCGACGATTTCACATAACTTAACATTTTAGTTATTTTAATTTTAATTTTATTTAATTTAATTTGGAAAATTAAACAACTTACTGGTAGTAAAGTAAACAAGAAACAAGAATATCAGTAGGACCAAAAAATTGAGTGCGTATACATATGTACGCGAACTAGAAGTTTTGCTTGTTTGGCGTACATAGAAACCGCATGCTGAATTTTATACTTTATGCGCATGCTCATTCTGTCCAGCTATGTTCCGACGCAAGGTATACAACACAAACTAGAAGTTCTCCATCAACGTATGAAAAATCTTTCTTGTATAAAAATAGAAAATGTAACAGTAAGCACATATTTCAATCACCCACCATAACAACAAACACATTATGAATTTGATTACAATTATATTATGAAAAATACGTCACCAAATAAAAAATAAACAACATTAAAGTCGTCCGGAGCATATTATACAATTTTCAAATGACAACCTCTTATAAGATTTGCTATTGGTTAAATATCACTCGGAAAACCGCCATATTAGTTTTTGGTTAGAGAGTTGTGACTCGTGGTGTAAAAATGTTCCGTCGCATTGTGCGTGCGCATTTCGTTGCATCCTAAATTTTCACTCTCAACGCGCTTTAACAAGAATAACTTCAAAATGAGCTAATTGCTTCATTCACGAGTGAAATAAAGAGAAAAGGGATATATTAAATAGATAAATTTTCCAGAGGGACGGAGAAGGATGGAGATAGGGGAAAATCTGTGAGAAATTTATTTAAAATGTATTTCGACCTGTATGATAAATTTGATTTTATTGCTGTGCAGATTTTTTTATAATGTCCTCATGTTTTTTATCATGTCTTAATGTTTTTTGTTTCATAACGATCTTTACTATCGTCTTTCTTCTTCTTATTCAGCCTCGATCTTTCCACTGCTGGATAGGTCTCTTCCATACCCTTCCATTCTTGTCTATTGTTGGTTTCTTGTTGCCATTTACTCTTCTCCACAGCGGCTATATCGTCGGCCCATCTCTTTTGAGGTCTTCAACGCCTCTTTTATTCTCCCAGTTCAGAACTCTGGGGGTCCATCTTGTGGATCCTGCCTTGCAACATACCCTGGACATTGCGGTTTTAGCTTCGCTACACGATCCATCATGATATCCACCATCTAGTTCTGCGCCTAATTTCATCATTTCTTATTCTTTTTCTTAGTCTAATATCATTCTTGGATCTCTCCATGGATGCATTTGACATTTTCTACATACGCCATCACCGACAGTATACACAATTCGAAAGCTTTTCTTTTTAGGCTAATTGGGATCTCTTTGTTTTCGAAAATATGCTTGGGTTTGCCAAAAGCGGCCCAGCTCATTACTATTTGTCTTGGCATTTCTGCTGTTAGGTTTTCTTTGTCCATTTTCATCTCGTGTCCCAGGTATATATATTCGCCTCCTATTTCATTATTATTAGGTACTATTGATTGCGATGATTTCGCTATCTGGACTCAAAAATTTTGTTTTCTTTGTGTTCACACCAAGACCAACTTTGCTCGAAGCCTCGTCTAATTTTTTTTTACTATAATACTTATTGCATCCGTTGGACAGGCCCCACCAAAATGTGACGAGTGCCGAGTGTCCTCGTCCGTTATCTGGTGCGGTCACGCGCCCGCTTGTTGGCTTGTTGTTATTCGTGTGGAGAGCTATCAGGGCGATGCCCCCGCCGCTGCGCCGAGCGATGCACTTTTTCGGCCACTATCAGCTGCGGCCCGAGGAGCGGAGTGCTCCATTTCCGACCGATCTGCCGCCTTATCGGTGGAAAACATGTTTTCGAGCGCGCCGCACTCCGAGACACGCACCGCCGCCCGATCGAATGCGTCGCGCGTCGGAATTTTGATTTGTAAAGCAATATCGCGCATCAATACGCGAGAATTCGCGATAAGGGCGTTCCTCGATCGAAAGTATTGTTTTGTTTTATTTTTGTCCGAATATTTAAAAAAAACGCGAATAATTTTTTTTCATCACCAGTAACATGGAATTTTCCGCTGCGCCAAGGGACGTGACGGTTGGCGCGGCGAGTTTACCGAGCATATAACGAATCCACTTGATGGTGTGCTTTGACCGTTTGAAATTACTTGCAAAAATAAAATAAAATAATTTAAAATGTTAAGGGGTTATACCTCTTTTCATTTAAGAAAGACAATCGAATAAGTATGGTAAGCCGTGCGTGCAAGGCACATTGTTTCGTTGTGTTGGTGTTTATAGCCGTAAACATCAACACAACGAAACAGTCTGCCTTGCACACACGGTTTACCATACTTATTCAATTGTCTTTCTTAAATGGAAAGAGGTATAAATCACGTTGACATTTTCGAAAAATCTTTTCTTTGCTTTAAATAATTTGGGTCATCACTGTTTCAGAAATCTAGCGTGGCACGTGAATTTTTTCTTTAAAAAAAAATATTTTTAGGTTCTCACGGACGTTTCAGATCCCATTGCAGGGTCCATCAACACGTCAGTCCTGATGGTGGACCCTGCAATTTGATCCGAAACTTCGGTCATAAAGATCGTAGAAACGCGGCAGAATATCACAAAGAAACTCAAACCAGAAGAATTTTACTATTTTTTTTCTCGAACTTAATAGTTTTTATTCGAAAACTTCATCAAAATTTCAGTCTTTATTATGCATCTAAGTACGAAATACGGTGTTTATTAAACTGTGGAAAACTTAATTCCCCGAATACTTTTATGGGAAGTACCGTACATTCAGTTAACCCTGTATGCCCTGCATTGATGCATTTTTTGATGAGCTTCACTGAGTTTACTTGATGGGCTATTATAGATTACACGTTGTAGTGTTTTGTTATCAGCGAAGAGCAGTCGACTGTGCGGTGGTTGACGGTGTTAATGAAAGTGCTGAAGAGCTCGCGCCCAGGGTGGCGGTTCCCTTATCGGCCACATTCGCGATAGCCGTGTGATAGTTAGTTTTTTGTTGTTGCTAGACAACAGCGTTATTGTTATTTCTGTATCTTTAGGTCAGTCGAGAGGCGTGAGCCGCTTCGGTCCTCTCGCTCTCTTGCAAAATAAATAAACATTGAACTTTTGAATGGAGGTGCCCGTTTGAATTGACCTTTCGGCGGAAAGTTTAAAATAGAATCGTGATATGTTAAAATTTTGCGCGAAGATATTAAGAAAAATCTGTATATATCTTTTCGTTGCGGGTATTATTAAAATTATATTTTATTATTTATCCAATTGCCTACTGCGTGAGATGAAGAAAGTTAGCTAAAGAAGTAGGATTAGCTTGTTGGTCGAGTGGTTAAGACAAGCAAGTCCTATTTTCAAAGCACGAGCGTTTAGCTTAGTTTGAAAATAGTAAGAATATTGTGACACGTATTATTATCTATTAAAAATAAAATAACAATAATATTTGAGTAGGATTACACACATTTTTAAGTATTTTTCCAAGCGTAACAGACAAATACACGTGTGTGCGTATTTTACAAGGATGAATGAATTTTATGGGTTTTTAATGGCTCAGATTTCTTCGGCTCTTAATTAAGACAAGGCATTTTATTTTTAATTTTTAGATTTCTAATTGATGACATTAATTTCAAATTAGTGGGTACCATTATCTGCTAAAACCCGTTTACAATACATATTAATTTTTCATTATTATCACATTTGCCACGTTGACAATTACTTACAAGTGATAGTCTACATTTAGTGTACAGGTGTATTGTATAATCAATCGGTATTATTTTGCTATCGATTCTACTCATAGTTAACTCAGGACAAATATTTTTACTTGAATTCTGCGTTTTTAAACAGATTCATTTTTAGTCAGTAGCTGTGACGCCATAAATTTTTCAATTTTCATATTTAAGTAAGATAATAAATAACGATGAATATATTTTGACACATTATTAAAGAAATAGTGCAGCGATTGACTCAAAGTCATTAGTTACAAGTTACCTGGAATTGATTATCCGTTATTATCGATTATCTCATTATGTGATTCTTGTATGAAAATAAATTCTTCTTCAGTAGCTCTTCAGCTTATATCGAGCCTTGGACTCCACCAGTCCTCGCCCCCCGTAGTATGAGTCAACTCTCAACAAAATATAGTAAATTAAAATAAATATTAATTTTATTAAAAAAAAATTTATGGTGATTTGCTATATTTTGACATGATTTTTGGTGTGCTTGGAAACTGTATTAATTTATTAATTCTAAGGTGCCTGTTTTTTCGTTTATTTAGTATATTATAAAACGGTTTATGTATTACGCGGTGGTAGGACGCTTTTCTGATGACGCTGGATGTGACTTCAGTGAAACGTCGAGATTTGCTTCTCTGTAAAATATACGGTTCGTATAAAATATCCGTTTTATTTAACACTTAAATATGTCCATCGACCGTAATAATAACCTTAACTCTTTAATTACAATAATGAGTCAAATGTAACAATTTACGAGTATCTGTTCTCTTATTTGGCAAGCGCTTTTATTTTCTTTTCTTGCATTACAATTTTCATCCCACGGATGACGTGGACATCAGAGCTTTCATGAAATTTGCGTATTTTTTTCTAAAAGTGTTTTTATTTCCTATCACTATTATTTATTACTACTCATTTCGAGGTTTCCCCGGCCGTGGAGCATCTAATCTATCTATATCGTAGTTTTTTCTTCTTGTATGTTAAAAACACTCCGCTCCCGGAGTAATTGAGGGCGACGATCAATCAACACGCAGCCAGACAGCATAAAGATGCCGACAAGAAACAATCGGGCCGATTGGCAGAAATTACTGGTGTTTGATCAGTAGCGGAGGCCATTAACGGTATTGTATTCTCAAATGCCAAATGTTTTGCCCATGATCAAATCCCTACCGTATTTTTCTTCGATAACAAAATGAGATGGCGTTTATGAAATAAAGGTCGGATACTCTCACAATTATTACATAAGCTATACCTGCAACAAAGAAGTCCTTTTTTAAAAATAAAATAAAGCCTCGTTATATATATACTAGAACTAATCTTCACGTTCAATCCCAATATACAGGCTCCATAGACTTGGCAATGAGTTCAATAAATTTTTGAAGCTTTTCATGAAGGCGACTACATTTAAGAGAAAGTTGCTGTCGATTTTGATATATTTAAGTATTTTGGTAACAAATCCGTTTTATTTCCCAACTGATAGTTATATAATTGAAACTATTTCTTGCTAACAATCGATTATTTATACATATTTTCTTTGAGATAGATAATATATTCTATACACTACATGTCAAAAATACTCGTTATCAAACTGGAATATTTTGGGTAAATAGTATTTTATACATGCATAAATAAGAAAAATACGTTTAATAGCGTACATCTTTTGCTTACTATACATTTTACATCTTACATGATTTGTCGTCTACTAAGGCTAATCGTCCTTAAAAATATTTTTTGCAATTCCCGTAAATGTGTTTCACATTTTCGACTTCAACAGACTCTGAAAAAAATGGTTAACTGGAAAGGTCTATTATATATTGTATTCCTTTACGAGGTCTTCTCCTTATCTTATTCTTAGACTAAGTTTCCAAATAGTTCGCATTTATCATAGAAATGCTAATATTTCATTTTTAAAGTAAAAACATGAATTGTATTTAATTTTTTGTAATATAATTGTTTTCATAAGTGTGTAATATTTTTCATAAATAAGTGGTGAAAACAAAGTATTCATTAATTAATCATATTGATAATGTCACCATAAAATCATTTTGCTCTTTTTGAATATTTTATTTTTTTAATTTAAAAAAACGCCATTACATAAAAAAATAACTCAAAAAAATTCTACTACGAAATAGACAGTAAAAGTATCTTGGGTAGATCATAATTATATTATAAAATAAAAACTAATTGAAGTTAATTAATAACGACAAATATATGCGAGACAATATTTTTTTATTTGTTTTATGAAATAAATATTTGTTTCATTGTGTGTTTTTAATTGTTGATAGAAATTGCTATTGTTTGGAGAAGTTATCATAATATGAAGAGTATTTTTCAACGCGTGATTTTAACCCGTTGTAATTAATGAACTTTTATAAATGAAACCAGCAATATAGTTTTGCACGGACCGGAAAATATGGAAATCCAAACGTGCAAGATTGGAGGAAGAAATTCCAATCCAAGAAAAAAGAAGGAGAAATTTCCCACCCGAGTTCCTTCAATTTTCTTATTGTATTCACAGCTACGTGTGGTCTGGCATTATCTTGATGAATGGGAACACCTTTCCTGTTCACCAAATCCGGCCTTTTCGTATTCAGCGCCTATTTCAATTCGTCAAATTACCGGCAGTAGCGTTCCGAATTTATGTTAAGATTTTGCCACATTTCACAAGCCCAGAGCATGTATATTTGTATTCAGATTTGTACAATCATTTGCTTTTCATGAACGAATTTACCTCCATTGCAAATTTTCGACTGCAACAAAGTATACTAGAATATGACTTCATCTACATATTGACATTATCATGATGGTCGCGCATTGAATACTGGTCGCTGTATTTCATGGATACTATTACGGAAGTTACATAATTACATAGTGTTCAGAATATGTGCGTAAGTCGTCCGTATATTATACATGAGTAGCTTGTATACTTGTGTTATTCAATTCATTCATACATACGTAATAACTAGCACTGACAATTTCAACATCGAACACGCTGATTTATAATTCTCGTTGAATGTTACCAAGGTAAATACAATAACTACGATTGAAAATGGTATTCTGATACCTACCTACGATCGTTGTACATTATTTGAACTGATAGTTAATTAAGCTTGTAAAATTTTGTAATTATATAGGGATGCGGTGAACATCGTTTGTGCCTAGTTTTTCTGAAATCGCTCATCTTTAGGCAGAGATTCTCCGTCGTCCTCACGTGTTTCTGCATCATGTTATTCATCATTGCTACAGATTTTGTCGCGAAGATATATGTATGTTTGTCTTACCCGTTAGTCCCTTGTACTTGACAAAATATTCTGAATTTATCTGTGCTGTATAGGAATGCAAACTTCCATATATCGGAAGACGAACTGGTTTGGTCTATCGGTGAATGCTTTATAACGGCCGAGAGGTAAGATCTTCATCCTAGGAGACCAGAAAGTAAATGAACTTTTTTCGACTCCCTTGAAAGATAGTAAAATAAAGTGATATGATTTGTATTCCATTCCCGCATTAAAATAAAAACTAACACATGTTTTTATGCAATTGTAATTTATCAATATTATATAATAGGTATTATAAAAAATACCCGCCAATAATGACGAGAAATTCTTAATTTTTACACCCTGAATATTAAATAATAATTTCTGGGACAATTTCTGGGACAATTTTCTGGGGCAATTTTTTTTTACGCTTCAACAGGCCAGGAGGCCCAATTACAGAAGCGAAATACATCGTAAAACACCCAGGCTTGAGTATATCACATAGATTAAATTGTGACCTCACCGGGAATCGAACCCGGAACCCTCGGTGTGGGAAGCCAGTGTCATACCCACTGCGCTACGAGGGCCACCTCGTTCGATGTGATAACCTTACACTTTAACTTTATAAAACCGATACCCTATCTTATTTGTATTATGTTGAAGTTCAGTTTTTATATTAGCACGCCTAACGGTTTATAAACGTATTTTTGCTATTTTATTATGTGCGAAATCTATTAACGTATGTAGTATAATTCTTTTATTTAATTATTCACATTCAGCTTTCTAAACAGAGCCATAATATTAGTTCAGTACTTGGTAGCAAACTAATTTTATTAATGTAATACTTAATGTGTTTTTTTTAAATAAACGCTTGGTAATATTTTTAAAGCCACTTTCACTGGTTTTGAATGTTTAATTATTTTTCAGTTTCCATGGCAATCTAGAATTTCGCGCATTGCTTTGGCGTCTTGCAGAGTTTCAGGTAAAAAGCGTTTTCCTGTTAAATGTTTATTTTAGCCTAGCTGGCGGGAGAGACAGGCGGGTGTGAATATGGCTTTTATACTGACGAGTGGAACCGCGTGCGTTTCGTGGAAACTGGTAATAAGGTAATCATTGATGCAAATGGAAAAGGAGGGTGAACCATCTCTTATTCCTTCCTATTTTCCTTGCTAGGGATGTCACGGGTAGGCAGGTAGGCGGTGCCTAACGGCGGCAGATTGGGGCGAAATTTAAAAATCATATTTTAAACAAATTTTAGAATTACCGTCCTCCATCAAGAAAACGAAATATAATTGTTAAAGAACTCATTAAGGGTCCATATCTCAAAATTTGTATATGACAAAAATATGTGTTGAGAAAATATCATTGGGCCTCGATCCATAAAATTGTGTTGTAAAAAACTAACCCAAAAAAAAAGTTTTGATTATACTCCCTTTCTCATTTGTTTTGTTTCCAATTTGATATTCTATCAACGTATTCTATTCCATCTATCTATTCCAAATATTCTAAAATCTATTCCATGTATATTATTATCCTTAAAACTTATGGAATATTGAAAACGTAATAATTGGTATAGGGGGGCACGGCATCGGCGAAACCGTCTGATCGGACCCAAGGCTCGTTAGCTAGTTGAAACAGGTTTCGCGCCTTCTCCACCCGTCGGGCTCCTTTCTCATTTGTTTGGTTTCCAATAAAAAAAACGTGAAAATTTCGAAAAATCCAAAATTATACTGTAATTAAATTTTTTAAACGAAAATTTGTCTAATCATTTTTATCGTCGCTACGAGTCTGCCTGCAAAGTTTCAGCTCGATTGGATCACGGGAAAAGGGTTAAAAATCGAAGTTTTTTCGGCAGACAAGCAGACGCTACGAGTTAAAAGAAAGGGAGTAAAAATTCGGCAATGGTCAACGACAGCATTGCATTGAAATGAACCGGGTTAAATAATAATACGATTTCAAAAGACAATATGATATAATCGCTAAATCTACATAGATAATTCAATAATTCTCTCAAATGCATCGACCAAAATAACCAAAATCCGAGGAATGTGGGTGGGTTCATATTATATAGTAATTTTGGGCTTTTTTCTCATTTAACTGCATTTAAATTTACATTTTGTAATGTGTTTATATATTTTTTGGAAGATTGGAGGATCGATAAAGGGGCGACATTCTTAAATTTGCTTTAGGACGGTCCTTTACTTAGAGACGTAACTTTCCGTAGCTCCCGCATACTTTTTACCTTTTCCCGCTAGAGGGGCGTCGCTTTACTTTAAGAATGAATCCCACGCAAGAAATCCTTCAAAGATCGCATTTATAAAACATAATAAGAAATTGTACAATAGGTTCCATATTGATTTCTCAAAATCTTTTAACACGTACTTTATTTATTATTTTTCTTATGATTTCTTTTAGGGACTTTGTAAAAATACTGATACATTCTCTTACCTACAGATGATAACTAAAATTAACCCTGAATATCGATTGTGTAAACTTTTTATTCAAACGTACAAATAAATTTGTTTTTAATTATTTTATTTTAGTTTATTTATTGAATCTAATCGGTTACGGTCAATACCCATTCTTCAATCACAGTGATTTTTTTATTTTATATTTATCACAGCAATCACAATTTAAAGACATACCTACATAGAAAATATACGATAATAAGAAAATAGTTGTCAAATCTAATCTATCTATCTAATCTTATCCATCTAATCTAAATATAGTATTTTCGTTATCTGTCTGTCTGTCCATCTGTCGGTACGTAAATTCGTAAACACTTGCTGAGATTAAAGCAAATATTCAGAGTGTGGCACGCAATCAGCGCGCGGCTAATGTTGCGCGGTCTCGCAGGGGCTTTATTAATAATTTTAGTATTTCTCGCGATTTTTCACGAGTACGGCTAGTTTTAAATTAAGAGATAAATTCTAAATTGTCGATGATTTCAAGAATTTTATATAATAGTATCAGAAAAAAGGTAGTTGCCCGAACATCTGAGATAAATTTGCATTTTTTTCTGTGCGTGTGAATGTGTGACCCCATATGTTTGTCAGAATGCATTGTCATCGACATCAAGTCAATGTGCAAAATTTCAGCTGGATCGGATGACGGGACGTGTGTGTATTTTCACTTCCTAAATTTTTCAACGTTCAAGACCGGCGACGAAGTTAATACAATGGATTTAAAAAGATGCAAATAAACTTTACTGTTAGCCTACTTTTGGGCCACCTGAATGTGTTATATTTTAAAGCAAGATGTTTCTGTGCCGCCGTAATAATGTGTTGACAAAAATACAAGAAAACCGACCAAATGTATTATACTCTTACATTTTTGTAACATCCGTTTTGTAACGTTTGGCTGATGTATCTATTCGGTAATTTGTTTACCAGAATTGTTTATTTACTTCAAAAACATGTTGTTGAAAGATTCTACGAAATACTGAAAGCCTTAACCATATTCATAAATTATTCATAGTATTCCAAAATATTACAAAGTCTTACAGTATTCTAATTATCGTGTTATAGTAGTTTATACAAGGTTCAAAAAGTTCTTGAAAATTATAAATAGATGCGAAAATTAAAATAACAAACGAGGTGTTGTCGGGTACGCCTCTCTAAGTGAAACTTTTTAGGTTTTCTCATTTTGCTTTTCATTTAAATTGTATGTATTTTAATTGATATAAATTAATTTTGTTAAAACCACTTATTTATTGAAAAAAAATTCAACATGTTTCGAAGCCAATGGCTTCTTCGTCAGGATAACAAAAATAATATTTAAAAATGTATTTTGTCCGTGTTTTGATGTTGTTGTTTTTGCTGTTTTTATTCTCTTTACCCTTTGTTACTTCCCAGTTATCTTTTAGGCGCCGTATGTCTTAGGGCCGGTTATTTGATCGGATTTATGCTGGTACGGATGATGTTTGATCTCTCGTTTCGGAGATTTGTCGATAAATGTTGGTAGATATGTATCCGCTTTGTCATTAAGGCTCCTAGATAAGTCTCATGTGTGCGTACACGGATAAAAAATTGCTTTCGCCTCCCGGAAATTTGGCGTTAAATGTTACGCAGCACTTAGTTTTTCTGCTACAATACAGTACACAACGAATGAACGCTCGTTCCACGTTAATTCTGTACTGTTTTTACTCTAATTTAGAACTGAATTTCTCGAAAAATCGGAAAGATATCCATTGAATCTTCTAGTTAGAGTGATGAACCATCTATCTATAATCATCCATACCTTTCTCCATTGCGTTACTGCCGTAGTATGGCTTTCTCTGTCACGCGATCTTTGCCCAACTCGGTTCTGGATGAGACTGATGTGTGAGTATGGCCGGTCGGCGCGGTATCAAGTCCGCCGATCGGATATAAACACTGATTATCGAGGTCAGTGAAACAGCATCTACAGCTGAACAGCATCGGTATGTATCTGAGTGGGCGCTGCCAGCCGCAATGTCTCGCACTGGGCAATGCCAAACCGGACCGTCTGGTCTCGGACCTCGCGCAAGACTGCTTGCATCATATCACATACATCTATCGCGTGTGCAGTGACACCTTTTCTGCTTGATTGATATTGGCGTGAAAATAACCTTGGTGGGGGGATATACGAAGTAAAACCGATAGACGATGAAAATGAGTTAGAAATTATAAGTCGTTCTCAACTTGTTTTAGGTGAGAGGTGTTCGATCATCCACCGTATTATAGTACTAGGCTTGCTGCAGCTTGCAATCAATAATTGGTTAAATGGACCGGCGGTGGACATATACATTAAAGTGATTACGTTTATGATAAATACTTAAGTGCAGGAGGTATCATTTGTAGAAATAATAATAATTGTTTAATAATAAATTAATATTTTAATACACAATACGTATATGTGTGTGTATGTATGTATGTATATGTATATGTGTATGTATGTATACATATGTGTTTATGTATATGTGTATATGGATGTGTATGTATATGTATATTTTTAGATGTAAGTTAATAATATGTATGCATTGAACATAATGTTTGTAATGTACATATTATGTAATAAATAAAAATTGAAATTGAAAAATTGAAATTGAAAATTGAAAAAATAATATATTGTATTAAGTAGGTGCAGCTTATTTAAAAAAATTTATAGAAATGACAAATAATATACTGGATTACCTCATTTAATCCTGTTATTGTTTTTTATCAAATCAATTCTGTCTTGAATGTGAGCAGTAATACCATCGTTTTACCTTTACTGTATAACGAGTCTTTTTTTATCTGAATAAAATTACTCGGATACTTATTTAAATTTAAGTCAATAGAGATGTTCTCTTTAGAACGGAAGTCGTCGCAGCGTTTATGCTAATACCGCGTCATGAATGAATGCACTGGTTCCAGACAGAATTGCAATTTGTTTGAAAGAGGTATTGCTAAAATACTGCATAAATATGGCCTTATTTTCCCTGTGTATTTGAACAATTCTCTAAACAAGAGCGGGGACCAACGTTGTATTGTAACGATGCTTAATTTGTCCCAGTTACGAAATTTATTCATCATTGTGAAAGATACCGAAAATATATTTTTATTTAGTCATTCTGCCCCGTCATCGCGATGCAGGAAAGTAGGATTGAACGCCCCATAGATTTTGGATTCGTATTTTGTTAATTCTAGCAGGAAACAGACGGCTGTCGTCCGTGCCGTCCGGCTGCTGCTAGACAATCGTACAATATGTATATATATATAATTATTATTTTTTTATTTTTTTATTTATACAGTAGATACATGTGTTATACTCCCCATAATATGAGCCAAAGCTCGAGCTTATGGCAGGAATATTTACAAGCTGAATTAAAGTACAAAAAAAGATAAAGTACAGGAGAGATAAAAGTATGAAAATAATTAAAGTATAAAGTATAAAAGAAGAACTAAAGAATTAAAGTATAAAAGAGACATGTGGGCAATGTTAAAATTAAATTAAATAAAAAATAAAAAATTTGACTTCTTTCTTAAACTGTTCGTATTTTGGAATGTTCCTTTCTTGAAATTTGTTTTGCGACAACAATGTGTTGTACCATTTAACTCCCAAGTATGTATAATGATGTTGTGCCGTGGAGGTTCTTAAAGATGGTATCTTTATTTGTCCCTTTGTTCTATGTCTACTACTTATACAGTCCAAAGTTTGAGATTTATTTACAAAATATTTCTTGTAAATTTGGCATAGGGAGTTTGTTTTGTATATTTTTGTAAGTGACGGTACATTAAATTCTCGAAATATACTTACAGTAGGATAGTCATAAGGTTTTTTGAGAATCGTTTTAATAATTATTTTTTGCATTATGATTAATGGCTGTACGGTGGACTTATAAGCCCCTCCCCACCCAATAATACCATTCTGTAAGAGGGACTGCACCAACGCGTAATACACCATTTTAATAGTATTTTTGTTCAATATATTGCGTAGGTTATAAAAGACATAGATCAGTTTTCTCAGTCGTTCCACGGTCAGATTGACACGGTCTTGCCATTTGACATGTTTGTCAATTGTAATTCCCAAATATTTAATGTTAGACTTACGATTAATTTTAATACACTCATTGTTGCATGTAACATTATTTTTACAGTTTATATAATGAATCGTTATATTCAGATTTTTGGGAACTTCTTGGAGTGTGAAAGGGATGAAAAATGTTTTTTTCCGAATTGGGTGACAGAAGATTGTTATCGAACCATTCTTTCATTACCTTTATGTCACGATTAGCTGCAATACTAATCCCAGTCCATGTTTTATTTTCAAGAATTATTGCAGTATCATCAGCAAAGGCTATAATTTCACCATGAAGTGATAATTTAAACATTTGATTTATATAAATAAAGAATGAGATTAGTCCGATGACTGTTCCTTGTGGAATTCCGAATTTCTAAATTCCAGGTGCTGAACCACCCTTTAGATTATTAATATTTTTTTCAATTTCGTTTTTTGTCACAGCAATATATTTTATAAAATATATTTTATAAAATTTGAAGTTTAATAAATTAATAGGTCCAACACATCTTCAAAATATAACATATTTTCAGCACATCATTGTTATCTAATTGAGGATGTGGGCGATTGGTATTACAGACATACAAACTTGTTATTATGTGTGTGACTATATGAATTTCCAACTCCCTTCACCGCATGCCTTGCACGAGTGTTTTTTTTTAGTAGGTATTATTAGTTATTAATAATTCAGGATTCAGGAGTTGAGGTTACGTTAAGGGGGCGTTTCCAAAGGCGAGCGGACCGCGGGATTTTGGATCCGAATGTAGATAATTTAGCCTCCCGACCTTTTTGTAATCGTGGTACATTCATTTTTTTTTAATTTGTTAAGCTACAGCAGGCCGTGGGGCCCAACTACCGTCGCGAAACACGTCAAAAGAACAGCCAGGCTTGAGTAAATCACGACATATGTATTGTGACCAGGGTTCGAAAAAAATAACGATTTTTATAATAAAAATCAAAAAATCAGATTTTTTGATACATACCCGATATATATCAAAAATTAGATATATATCCAAACATTTTTTCTCCTCTCACACGTCGATTGATATAAACTCGAAATAGTTAGGAAATTTATTTTGTATGAATATTATTTATTATATAAATGAATTGCGTATTGGAAAAAGCTAATATACTTATGCACTTATTATATATAAGTTGTAAAAGTTGCTCTTTCTAATGTAGTGTTATGAGTGTTTGTTTCTTTGTGTGAAATAAAAAACGGATTGTTTGAAATAAATCTAAAAAACAACTGTAGCACTTTTTAAAATACAACTACCGCAATCTAGTAACAACCGCAGATATTGAAAAAAAACAATCTGTTGCATTTTTTAAATACAACTAACGCCATGTATTAACGACCGCAGAAAGTTTTGTGGATATATATCAAAAATAAAAATCAAGCCATAAATATCGTGATGTATATCCGCGGATATATATCCTCGAACCCTGATTGTGATTTGAGACCTTACCGGAAATCGGACCCAGAAGCTGTATGACATGCCACTGTCATGCCCATTGGTATGACAGGGCCGCCTATATCTTAAAAAGACTTTTATTTAAATTGTTAAATAAAAAACTTTAAAAAAAAATTTAAAAAGTTTAAATTGTTAAATTTTTGCACCCGAATGAATCCGATATTGTAATCAAATTTGTGATTATCATCTTCTCCGAGGGTCTGATAGTTTTGAATTCTGATTTAGAAGTAAAGCAATGTAACCTTTAGATTCCATTCATGTGGGTTGATTTTATTTTTGCTTTGCTGCTGAATATTGTTTTTCGTTCTTTGATGTAAGACGATGACGTCATTTGTATTATACTAATAATAAATAGGTAGTTAGTTTATATTATGTTGCAAGATGTTTTTCATAATTTTCGTTTTTAGTCTTCTCTTGATTTGTGATTTTTTCCATCTCCCCAGATCAACCTACAGAATTCGCACTAGCGCCGGTAGCTTGCACTCGTCCGAATCGAGATACACAATAACATAGCGAAATGGAGACAACATTATACGTATTATATTGCACCATCGCTCGCCACAGATATCTCACGTATCAAATATGGCGACCGTGCGAGTGTACTTTTTCGGTGAACGGTATCCGAAATGGCGCCAACACAATGATGAAACCGGGTCACCGCGGTTCACGAAATGGCGAGATAACTTGGTCCAATGACGACGGTTTCTTTTTCAAAGCAGAAGATGGCGGGAGCGATTGTGTAACAATAGCGAGCCTCGATATAATGCTATTAATCGAGAAAACATTGGAGATGACTGTCTTCAGCCTTATTCGGCACCGGTTAGGCATGGTACATTTACATGTTTCAATGTAGGGGTAAACGCCACTTCGCATACATTCATCCTTCGATGTCCGCTGACCTCTAATAATAATAAAATTATAGGCTGATATTGTTTTGCATTAATATTTAATGTTTTTATTTTAAAAAAAATTAAATTTATTGATATTTCCTTCAATAATAGCAAAATAACGTCGTGAAATTATTATTATCAATTAAAAGAAAACACTTTGTATAAAACTGGAACGAATTGAATGTAAATATAAACAACATGTTTCCTGGTGAGAGGAACGTAGGCCCTGAAAATTTTTAATTATTCAGCAAAGTGTTTTTTCATAAATTAAAAATGGTCAATTAACTTCTATGAATTTAATCTCCACTACATTTTCCTTTTTTAAACATTTTCAACATGATTACTTCCTTGTGTATATATCTTTATGTTAATTCGTAAAAATAATTTATGTTATATTATTTCTTTAAATGGATGAATATATACGCGTAAATATTTGGAGTTTGATTCAATATTCAGAATGATCTTTATTTATTTTTATTTATATATATATATTACATTTTTTTAAATTCTGGGTTCGCTCTAGGCTCATATTTTGTTCTGGAGAATTTCACATTCGCACATTGGTTTAAGTTAATAAGCAAAATATTGTAAGAATCCACAACACGAATATAATTATTTAAATGTCATTGAAATGCAATAAATAATTGGAAGCAATTTAAAATAAGATTATATCTAAAATTAACCAATTTTTCTCGCACGTCAGTCGGATAATAATTGTAATATAATAAAATAAGCATATTGTGTTGTGTTTTATATAACAACAAAGAAAAAAATAACAAATAACACCAAAACATAAATATGTACGAGTAAAGTAAGATTTATTCAATCTTAAATCTTTTAGTGTCATCATTGGTTTAATAATTTGTAACCGTGTTAATTAGTTTGATAATTTATTCCATTATTTATAATCAAAATAAAATATCATATATTTAATACGTAATAATAATATATAATACGAAATATTACATAAAATATGTGTTTTTTTGATTCTGGTAAACGTTGCGTTCTTGATTTCTGAATATCGAGCTCTTACAACTTGATGTTACTCTATAGATTTACAATTGCATGCATTAGTATAAAAATTATTAGTATCTGTTTTCTACAAAACATTATTTAGTATTGGTATATATTCTTTTACATTTTTTAACAAACCACTCAAACGAGCCAAGCGTCTAAACCGATTAAACATGTTCCGCGAAAAAATAGTCCGTTGAAATTAAAACGAGACATTGCTGCTCGGAATTCTGAGAATTGAGAGAGAGACTATTTGATACAATTGCGCTGTTGGAGGGAGGAATGAAAAATGTGAAAGCCGCTTATTAAAATAATATCGGAGAACACTCACCTCGGACGGCTTAAAAAACATTTTTAATTTCTACCTATGATTATTCATGAATATAAAACCAACCCACGTGTTGCTTCGTTGTATGAAATATAATTACCTAACACAATTATTTTAATGTGATAGATTCTAAAAAAACCGCCAAATGGAATGAAAAGTTGTCATGGAAGTGACATCACCTTAATTAATGTATATTATAGATGTCTCACAGAGACGAAACTGTATTTTTTCATTGCTTTTATATAACATTTCATTTTACTCTTTTATTGATTCATTATATCTCAAATAATCAGTGAATACTTGATATTTTTTTGAATGAATTTGACAACCTCTTGCGTAACCTTGTCTATTCTACTGTAATATACGAAATTGTGAACTAATTTTTTTTTTATCTAGTCAACCTTTCCCACCTGCAGGGAATTGTAAAATCTAAACTAGAAAGATATGGTACGGCGAATAAGGTAGTAAAGAATCCGCCTAGGGTACATGTGATTCTGCTGAGCCAGTCGGTAAAGTGAAGTTCTTTCAAAGAAAGAACTCACGTTGCAATATATACATATGATAAAAAATGACGAGGCGGTAAGATCGGGTATTTTAAATAGCGGATGGGTATCTATCTACCCGACATTGAATGGTGATCAATCATTGTGTCGAGCTTTGATCGATCCAATGCAAAATGGCAGCTAGGATTTGGGTTTATTTACAGGGGAAAAGTGTTTTGCTGGCGTGAATCTCTCTTCCGTTCTTTTTCAGAACTATATTCGCCGATTTCAGATTTTATATGAAATAAAAATATGTTTTCAAAACATTTTTTCTTTACGAATGACAAGGGATGGAAGTTACATATCAACTCGTTTGTCAGTACGGCGCAACTACCAAATATGCTTATTAAATTTATTGTTTTATCATTAATTGTACTATCAAAACCTTTTTATGGTATCAAGACAGGTGCGAGCCTGTATTTAATTTTTTTAATGAATTATTAAATACTTTAAGTGAATTCACTGAAAAATTAAACAAACGAAATGTAAAAATATATTACTCTATAACTCTATACTCCCTGTGCGTATTCTTTCTTTAATTAGAAAATATTTTTATACTTATTTACGGAGTTTTACCATTGATATTGATTCTAAGTGTACCTAGTTGATTGATGATGTAATAGATTTTTTTTTTGAATATTTTATCGGGACATTTTTTTGAGGGCGAAAT